>CP139506.1:194457027-194736904 GCA_021014915.2 Artemisia tridentata subsp. tridentata | reverse complement strand
TTGATAAGTCCAATTGCTTTGATAAGTCCAATACAGCCCTATTACTTGAATTAACCCTAAAGATTAGGTATTTATAAAAGCCACTAAACTTATAATCCCTAACCCTAATCACTTAAACACGCCTCATTTTTTTTTTCTTCTTTCTTCCTACAACTGAACGCAGCCACTAACAAGAATCGTCCTTTGTGTTTTAGTATGATTACCGAATACCGAACCCCTAAACAACTAGGATACGACTCAGTTCTTTGAGAAGGTGTAAGGTAGGTTTGATTTCTTTCGTTTGTGTTTTTCGTTAAAGCCGATCAAAAGACAGAATGAAACACGTCTTGTTGTTGTTCTTTCTTTAAAATGATCGGATATGAAAATGAAGAAGTTTATCTTCTTTATAGATCAATGATGGTTGTTATTTCGTGTTTGAATGACATTCAATGGACTGATATGCTTGAGGTATCACACGAAAAATCTGAGATCGAATTGATTGTTTCTTGTTTGATTTAAGTTTAGGTAGATTTTTCCTTTTTGATTTTTCCTTTTCGATTTTTCTTTTTGATTTAAAGTCTGGGTAGAGGTAGTGGTTAGATGTTGGGGTTGTTGTTTGTAAACTGTGATTGTGAGATGGTTAGAATAGAAAAGAGATTTGTTATTGATGTTGGATTGTTGATAATACTGGATGTGTTTTTTGTTTTGGATTGGATATTGGATATGTTTTTTGTTTTGGATTGGATTTGGTTTATCAGTTCAAAGAAACACGTATGATGTAATATCATTGGATTGGATATGTTTAGGCCTTAATTGGTTTGACTTAACTATTATGATGTAGTATCAAAAGTTCAAAACGCAAGTAAGGTAAATCGCAACACTTAAAACGCAAACTTGTCAAAACGCAATTGACTTTTAGTCAAATCGCAGATGACCTGGTTTTAGCAACTCGCAGGAGCAAAGAGACAAACCGCAACAGATAAGTCACTTTCACTGAATCTGTCCTTTTTTTCTTTTTACGGATACCAGCCAAATCGCAACCAAACTTATGTCCAAACTGTAGCACTAAGTTTCCCAATATACCTCAAAATGCAGTCAAGAAGTCTTCACCAAATGTCAAAACGCAGTGAAGAATTTTGACAAAACGCAACCAAGAACAACTTTTCTAACTTTCGAACTACTAAACTTTGCCCAAGGCTTATGAGATAAGCACGCAAATCCCCAAAATAAGCAGTAAGTATCTTTCTTAGCACAAAAGAACAGCCCTTAATCGATTCAAACCACAAACAACAGCTCAACTCATGTGTATCTTGTCTTATGAATTCGAACCAAAAGAAAAAAAGAAAAAACAAGAAAAAAAACAAGTCCACGAATTACATTACAAGATTTAATCAGTCACAAACCAAAACCAAAGCTTAACTCGTTTCTTGTCTTATGTATTCAAACCAAAAGAAAACCGTTTCTTGTCTTGTGTATTCGAACCAAAAGAAAAGAAGAGAAAAACAACCAATCAAAGAAATCCAAGTACCCAATATCAAACCAAGGCTCTTGATACCAATTGTATAATACTAGAAATCATAACACAAACACAAGATAAATGATAGATTGAATCTAGAGAGAGAGTGAGAGAGAATGGGAGTTTTATAGAGAGAGAAAATGTGCATATTAGATTAAGTGAATGAAAAGCTCCAACCCTTCCCACACATGGGAAGGGGTATTTATACTACTATCTTAAGTGCCCCGAGTGGGTTGTGGAGTGAACTGACAGTGGGTAAAGACCCGACCCAACTCCACAAATACTAATATAACTAAACTAACACTAATATATATTAATAATCCTACGAGCTACTTAATGCTAATAGATACTCGGGGTGACTGAGTCTTCATATGAATATTTATATTCCTAATAGAGATGAAGTAATTTTTGGTGCTGAGAAGACATGGAGACTGAAACATACAACTCTCCTCAGCACACTGAACAACCACCATCATCTCCTCCTCCTGAGGATCAACAAGAACCCCTTACCAACCCAACATCATCATCATCATCATCAGGCAACTCAAAAGATTCTGCTCCTGCTACTCCTCCATATTTACAGAAGTATGACAACATTCTTCCTCTCACAGAAAGGCAGCTGGTCAAATCCTTAGGAAAGCCAACACTGCCCTCTTCCGAGAGATCACTGAAGAACAATGGGATCAGCATACTGAAGCCACAACCTCCTATGCTGACTTCAGAGCTGTTTTTGAAGCATCTCAGGGTAAACTGCATTAGGTCACTGCTCTTACTGAAAAACAACTCAGTGACCTGAGGTCATCTATTGACCAACTGGGCTCCGCACAAGACATGCAATTCTCCAATGTGTTACAGACTCTTGATGCTATTCAAGACGAGTTTACGGATGATCCTGCGCTACTTACCAAGTTATCTGAGTTCCTGGATACTCAGAAGACCACCTCCTCCAACATTGCGAAGCTTCTCAAGCTACTCCAAGAGGTGGATCTTAAACCACTCAGGTTACAGCAAGATGTCATTCAACAATCAGTATCTGATACCAAGGAGTGCCTGACACAAATATCATCAGCCTTTGATCAGCTATCCACCAAACATAATGAGCTGATCAACCACTACGCCAACAAGGTCACTGAACTAACAGAAGCTCAAACTACCATGGCGGAAGACATCTCCGTACTGAATACTGAGACCACTGACATCAAGAAAATGGTCTCCACCATCCTGAAAATTCTTCAAACTTCTCCAGTTCCCCCACCTCCTCAGTCAACAGATGCCTACACTGAAGCTCCAGCATCTGTTAAGGGGGAGAAACTTGATGAACCCATCCCTGAACCTGCAACTTCCTCTGCACTTGTTGTTGCTACCATCCCTGTCCAACCTGAAGCAATAGCAACTGAAGTCCCTGAATCCTCCTCCAGTCAACCCCCTCCTACTGCCAAAGGAAAAGGAATCATGATGACTGAAGATACTCCTCCTACATTGGTAAAGGCATCAACAGAAAGGCATCATGACCCAGATGTACCCTTTGAGGTTGAATTAGATAATGGGAGAAAATTATTTGGAACTAGGATGGAAGTGGTCACAGTCCTGGATGAACAGGATAAAGCCAGGGCTGAGAAACTCAGTAGGCCAGTGATTTATGAAGTGGCCGAAGAGGTCATCAAGGAAACTGATCAGGCTATCAAGGGGGAAGAATTCCACAAGCTTCAGGCTGACCTAACAAAAGAACATAATCTTAAGGTCAGGCTCAAAGATGAAAGAAAGAGGAAGACATATGAGAAGTATCTATGGTATTTGACGAAGACTAAGGGTGAAGGCACCATAACCGACATGACCATATACAAAACCAAGCCCATAAGCATTACGGTTCACAGAGGGCCAAGGAAATCTGAGAAAAACACTCCCTTCAAATTCTCAGATTATGGGCTAAAGGAAAGGGACATGATAGGGCCCATCCTGAGGAAGAAGCAAAGCAGGATTGTTCATGATCTCCTAGCTACCCTGAACAGCAAATATGAGGATTTGGAAAGGGTGGCTAAGAGCCTAGGAATAGATCATGAGAAGGCACTTGCTTCTCATGGACTTGCAGTTCCAGAACATACTCAGAAGACTGGGAAGAAGAGGAAAGCTGTGGGACAGGAGCCTGAACAATTCATAGAAGCTCTTCATTGCAATAGGACTCCTCCTCAAGGGGTCAAGTTTGTTCCTAACCAAGTCATAAAGCTTCTTGAGTATGGTATCCTCTTCGTGAATGAGTTTGGCCAACAGGCCTTTCAAAGAGTCAGTGATATACACCTTGTGGAAACTACAACTCTTATTGCTTACAAGCCGATGGCGATTCACGTGAAGAGCCCTGAAAATGAAGTGTTTATCAAGCTGATTGATAGGATGATGAATGAAAGACCCGACAAGGAGAAGTTGGTGTATAAGAAGGCTAAGTTGGAGCTCATGGGAATCTTGGAAGGCTGAGTACAGATCCCTGAGCATTATGTTTAGATTATAGGACTTTGTAATGATATGAATAAAATGATGGCCCACGTTTTGTTATATCAGTGTCCTTTATTAGCTTTCTATTATATTTAGTGTGAGAAGAAGTCCATTTGCTCAGTCACACTGATCAAACACTTAGGCATAATTTATATCCAAATAGGGGGAGATTGTTGGGTCCATTCAGTACCCAAATGGCCTAACAACAAGGATTTGAATACAAATTAGCCAAGTGTTAATCAACCGTGAACACTCTCAGGTCACTGAGTAAACAGTCACTCAGTGAGTTACCTTCAGGATGCTTAGGACGAGTCTAAGAAGAAAGATTCACCATTCAGTGAGGCGAAACTCCCTGAGTATCACTTAAGCTAAAGAAGAAGGTAATGGGTTCAGTGAGTGATGACAATAACTCACTGAACCCTAGTCTCCTCAACAAAAATTGTAATTGAAGACTGAAGACTGAAGACCAAGCCTGAAGAATCTGAAGTCTGAAAGAAAGGCGGGACAAGGCGGGAAGAGTTTGAAAAGATAAGGAGATGTCCTTATCAGGGCAAAGTCAAACTTTCCCTGAATGGCATGAGAACAAGAACAGTGTTATCACTGACACTCGGAAAGCAGTTTCAACCCAGTCCCAAAATAGATTCTTGTAACTGTGACAAAATACTGTTGTATTTTGTCCAGACCAGCTAGGTCATTCTTTTTGTACTTTTAGTCACGGGTGCTCTTTTATACTTGTGTATAAATAGGATCATAAGGGAGAAAAGTGGATAAGTTTTGTGCATTAAAAACTTAGACTTTCACAAAACCATTTTTCTCCTCCAAAGAGCAACCTAGTCCCTGAGATTGCTCAGTGGTTCATTTATTGTTGCCACTCAAGCATAGCTTGAGTTCAGTGAGGAGAACATACCATACCTTGTCGTTTCAATCCCAAGTGTTATTTCCGCTAACACTTGGGTATATATTCTTTTGATTAATTTCTAATAAGAATTTAAATGTTGAAAAACTTGTGTTTTATCTTTTACGTTTTACTTATTTGTTTAAATTAGTCAATACATTAAATCAGTCATGGAACAAAAATAGATTAACTTTGTAGTTATTTCTACTTGTGTAACTGGAACAACACTCATGTGTGATGCTAGTGACTATGCTGTTGGGTCTGTTTTAGGGCAAAGGGTTGACAAGAAGTTTAAACCAATTTATTATGCCAGTAAAACCTTAAACGATGCCCAAGAACATTACAAAACCACCAAAAAAGAAATTTTGGCAGTAGTTTAGACTTTTGACAAATTCAGGTCCTATTTAGTAATGTCAAAACCTGTTGTCTACACTGACCACTCTATTTTGAAGTATTTGTTCAGTAAATAGGATGCTGATAAAGATTTATTTGGTACCTTTTTAAGGGGTTATTTAAGCCCAAAATCGTATAATTATGATCAAATATTGCCTCAAATCATTTCTTTTTGTATTTTAGGTACTTGGGACGAGAAATCTGGAAATCGGCACTTTTTGGACGTATTTGGACGAAAAAGTAAAGAAAACGACGAAGTTGCGAAAAACCTATCAGACTTGGAGATCTGACGGTGTCACAAGCTTCAACGTAACGCCGTCCCTTGTTTATGAAGCTAGATTTTTTGTTCAAGTTGGAGATGGGAGTCACGTTTTAAGCTAGAAATTGGAGATGGGAGTCAAGTTTTAAGCTAGAAAGAGATGGCCCAGAAGAAATAACAAGTGACGGCCTCATGACCTATAAGGTGACGCCGTCAGAGTTGTAAAACTATATATACTTTCGCAATTTTTCATTGTAATGTGTAACACTTTGGAGGACAAAACCCTATACGATTTTCACAGCTTTTGTAGAGCTATTTCAGCCTTTTTCATCCATGTTCAATTGAAGATAAGTTATTCGTTTAATCATTCAATATGTTTATGTGTTGTTTGATTACTTGTTTATCTTTTCTTCTATATAACATGTTGGCTTAAGTTTAATTGTGTTTGCTTAAATCTAGTGAAACCTAGTTATTGAATATTGATTTGTTGTCTCTTGTTTAGTTGATTGCCTCACGTTAGGCTAAGAAAATTGGCTAACCTCTTATATGTAACTAGCTTGAACGTCTTAGAAAACGCAACTGTAGAGTGCACAATTGGTTTCTCTCGTTGTATTTATTGTGTGAATTTTGGCTTGTAGATCCGAGAAAACTTAATAGAATTTAAGTGATTTAGGGGAGACTAAGATTCATAGAGTTGGGGACTTTGGCACCTCCCTACGACCAATATTAAGGAATACAGTGCTTCAACTAAAACAAGGATGTGACAATTCAACGAATCAGTAGAAGATAACTAGGGAGTAATTAAGTCTAAGTGAATACGCTTTTCCTATCATAACAGTTACCACCAATTTACTTTTTCATTTTATTTTTATTTAATTAATTTTTATAATTAGTTTTTGGGTTAGTTGATTAACAACTAATTCCGCCAACTCCTTCAAAACCAAGATTTTAATTGCTTTTCATGAAATATAAAAATACATAATGAATCATATCTTACCTCTAGACCAGTCTCGTCATACATCTCGACCTTTCCACAACTATTGTGAGACTATTCCTCTAGTGAACGTTCAATCCCCTGGATTTACCTATACTACACTACAACGGTTAGGTACATTGCCTATGATGATTGTAAAACTTTTTGCGAGGGTTACAACCGCCGCATCAAGTTTTTGGCGAGGGTTACAACCGCCGCATCAAGTTTTTCGTAGCTTTCTTTAGTCTATCTTTTCTTTGTGTCTTTGTTCGTAAAAACTTTTCCATCTATTATTCCGTTTGCCATTATGGAGAACGCGAATCCGCCAAATGTTTCACCCAATCGACCAAATCCACTACAAAATCTACCCTTTCCACTTCAAAATGAAATTTTGATGTTCCGAAAAAATTATGGTGAATCTTTTCCCGATGCACGGACTTGTTTCAAATACTAACTACAAAAAGTTCTTCACCATGGTCTTGATTTATTGCCTCTACTTATATTCTTTCCCACTGGTATCGACCGCGAAACCCAAAAGAGGCTTGACTATGTAACAGATGAGGAATTTTGGGAATATGATGTTAAAGACGCATGGGAAAACTTTGAGATTCATACCCAATACAGAAGTGGAACATGGGACCTAAAAAACATAAGTTTAGACCTATTTTCAATTTGGATGGCTCAATCGAAAAGTTTGTTTGGGGATAAAAAGTTTAGAGTTGAGATACCTAGGTGCATGTCATGGTTAGGTGACAACATAATACAAGATGAACACATAGGTAATCAAGATAAGATGGGGGATAGAGTAGAAAATCCAAGCCCACCGAGTACCCCACAAATGCTGCCATCATTTGAGGTTAACACACACCCGTAACATACCCACAAGAAGTAGAAGAGACTATAGGAACCCCGATTCAAGTAGAACCCTTGGACCATACACAACTAGAGGATGTAGGTTTAAATGCTTTTTTTCATGACCTTTCTCTTAGTTCTAGGGAAGTTCCTAATGTTAAAGAACCAAAGCCTCAACCAAAACCGTTACCTAATCCTCCATCCTTTGATGTAAATTTAGGAATTCGAAAAGGTCCCGATCCACCCATCAAAGCATATAGTCTGGGTAGTTTTACAATAAAGGTAGTAGACTCTAAACCATGTGGAGTAGAAGCCAACATAGGAGTGAAGCATGACCTTACATACTTACATCACTCATTTATGATTAATCACAAGAACCATTATGGGTTTAAACCAGGTTTATTAGGTCAAGATGGATTCCTAACTAGGAGTCTCTCAAAGTTGATAGAAGATGATCCCTTTTTAGGATAAAAATTTAATTCAACCATTGACCCAATTGAACTAGGTAAGGTTATAATGAAAGGAGCACATCTCTTTGAGCATATAATTCATCCCCTACTCTCTCCTCAAGTGGCATACTCCCACCGAGTTGGTGTGTATCGCTATGATGCGTGTGCGTGTATTGCTCTAATTTATACCCACGGTATGTCGTTGTGGTTTTAGCAGTATTCAAGTTTTAAATTTATATTTAGCCGACTTATCAATAAAACACACACTTTAACGAGCAGTGTACCCGGTCAGTATGATATAATGGTAAGTAGAGTGTCGATCACTAAGAGTGGAACGTATTATCTAGTTATTCTAATCAGTATTTTAATATCTTAAGTTAGCTATACAACCTAATCTAACGCAAGGGGGTTCAGCCTGAGAGACTGGCATGGTTTGGTTATGATTAAATAATAAACTAAACTAATAAGCACAAATCAGCGATTAGCACACACGTACACAGATAAATACTTGAGACAATAAGAAGACATGTCCTGATAATTAAGTAGCTTGTCACTTGTTTTATTGCTAGTTTTATATGAAGTGTATAGTTCGATGCGACGCACCGAGAGTTAAACCTTTCTCGTTGGCTCTAATCTTATCGGCGAGTAAACCCTTAATGATTACTTATGTCTATCCCAATATCCTAAAACGATAGAATAAATAGGCGAGGAAGGGGCATGGCGACCCAGGCAATGCTCAGCTAGACACAGAGGTTATCAATGCACTAATAAAAGTCACCAAAGACATCAACATATAAAATTTAATTAATGGGAAAGCAATTTTAAGGGGTGCCCATGGTTTTCCGTAGTCACATGGAATCGGCCCATCAATCCTGATGAATTAAAGTGTACTAATACAATAAAACAAAACTACTTAATGAATTGAATACATGCAGGACCTTCTTACAGCTCTTGTATCTTCGTTTAGGGCGTGTCTTGTGCTGCTAATCGTCTGACTTCGTTCTAGGGTTTCTTCTGTCTTTTGCTAAGTCTCGTACTTGGTATATTTTGCACACAAAATTCGTCTGACTTTGGGGTATTTATAGTTTCTGTCTGAGGGTTAGATGCGGCGCATTGAATAAGTAGATGCGGCGCATTGACTTAACTTCGCGTGGGGTCCAAGATTAATATATTCAGGAATATTCGTACACCGCCTTAAGATGCGGCGTAACTCCATTTATCTATGCGGCGCATGTCCTTTGCCGTCTTGGATTATAACTTGTGAAATCTTGATAGTGATGCGCCGTATGTTAGAAGTAGGATGCGGCGTATCTGGAGCAGAATGATCTTGATCTTGTACATTTCAGTAGACTCTTAATATCTTGCTTGTTTTGCTCCATAATTAGTCCAAAATCGCCAAGTTTCACATAGTACTTGTTTTTATCTGAGAATTACAAAAGTAAACATTAACGTATCAATTCTCACAGATAATATAATAAAACAAGTCAAATAAATAGGATAAATGATGGTAATAAAATGTACTTATTTGAGTTCATCAAATATCCCGCCACTTGAACTTTACTTGTCCCCAAGTAAACCTTAGAATAAATCTTATGAAAATGTATCCTAAAAGATATTAGGATTTATTTTTATATTTAAGCATGTATTCGTTTTTGTCATAATCACACAACCAAACACTTAACGAATTAGAAATAAAATAAAATATTTTGATAAAAGCAAATCTAATCGTTTAACTGTCCAGTCGTGACGAATATTCTATCATAAGCTTGGCAAGTATACGCATCTCCCCCACTAAAGCCAAGGAATAACAAGTCTAAAGCGGTAAAAAGGGTTTCTTGGTTAAGGGTTAATCATTCTTCTTAATCTCTATCGATCTCAAATTCCAGAAAAGGCGACAAAATTACAAATACATGATCGAATCCACGAACACGATACTTGCAATTGCTCAAATCCTTAACTCGAATGGGCTAAAGATAGGACCAAGTAATCTTTACCAATAATATTATATCAAAAAGAGCGAAAAAATCATAAATACATAGCCGAATCCACGACTACGATACTTAAGATTGCTCAAATCCCTAATCTCAATAAATCAAAGGTTTGGATAAAGAATGATATAGGGTATGGATAACATTTGGGATACGAATTGGTGTAAAATGAAAAATAAACAAAACAGATAAATTAAAATCCTAAGTGTGGTAAATTACTTTCCCAACCATCCCATGAATAATACTCATATCAGTGAATAACTCACGCTTTAACACTTGAAACACACGCTTTAGGTAGACACAAATTATACTCAACAAGATCTCAATCAAAGAATAACCTTAGTTGGCGTTCCCATAACGGCCAACTCCCATTCAATCCATAAATATAATATATAACAAATAGTGGTGATATCGACCACTTAATACAAAACTTTACATGAGTTGGTTAAAACAAACTTCCAACTTTTTTCTTTTCTATTTTTTCGATTTTTTTTTTCATCAACGAAATGTGTAAAATTTCACAACTTTTCTATCACTATTTTTCCGGATAATTTTTCCATACTTTTCATACTTTCAGAAATAACTGTAATAGCGAAAGTAGTAAACACACGAAAAATAAACTCAAAGATATACAATATTTACTTTCATACCAATTGCATTGTGCAATTTCCTGACTCAACCAAAGATAATGAATTACGCACGCGAACACAGGTAATGTAAGGAAACACACTTTGCCTAAAGCAATTAACCAACCACGGATTTTAATCTACAGGGTAGGCTAAGGTGTAAGGGTGTAACGAAACATTATAACAAAGGTGTAAGAAACGAAAGGAATGGCTCTGAGTGTTTTTCTAGGGGTATCTTACTCTAAAAGTGAGAGTAAAAAAAGGGTTTATACGGGGGTTAACTAACCAGTGTAGTTAGTTAATATCACATAGCATATAAAGGCTATTTGGGTGTAATCCTAGAAATTTACCAATTTAGACAAGTCATTCCAATTATGTAGATAATACTTATTATGGTGGTCTCGAATAGTATACAAGACAAGTTCTAAAGTTTACAAGTCACCGGCACACTCATAGATTTGTGAATTTTGAAAAGTTCACAATTTTTAAAATAATGTTATGTGTGCAGCTATGTAATTTAGACTTTAAACAAAAACATGCTAAAAATTTTAAATTTTGATATATTAAGCGCATTTTAAGCATATTTTGAAAAAGTTTAGGACAAGTAAGTGTTCTAATTCTCCAATCCCCCCACTTAAGTTAAACAACGTCCTCGTTGTTTGTATTAAAGATTAAAAACTGGAAAATAAAAGAATTAGAACAGAAAAACTCCCCTGAGATTTGCTCGGTATGATCCTCCATTATTCGTATAAGAGCAAAAATCAACTTTCTTGTGGATGAGAACATTTAAGCTTCATAGATGATGTATCCACAAGAAATGCAGGAATCTATAATACCATCAAGACTTAAACACACCTGAGTTAAGAAGGTTCAAACTTGCATAATACATTAGTAGTTAGTAAAAATAAAACTTAAAAATGAAACTGAAAATCATCAGGTCAGTCGATACGCCGTATCTTATGGAAGAAGATACGCCGTATCGAGCCTGGAATAAATACGAATCTGAATAGAAGATGCGTCGCATCCTTAACCAGGGATGCGCCGCATTAAAATACTGACAGAAAGTTTTAAAGTCGAAAATAAAAATGCAGAAAAATAAATAAGATATGACCATTGCAGGCGATGCGTCGCATCTTAGGATGGAGATGCGCCGTATATTCTGCGGGCCTGACTGACTCGACACAGAACAGAAAAGTAAAAATTTTCTTCCGGGTTGTCTCCCGGTCATCACTTGTCTTTATTCCAGAGTCTTCAAGTTAGACTCACGTTCAGCTCTTTATTTTGATCTATTGATCCCCACATGTCCGTGCACGATGTAGTTGCGAATTACTTCGTCACGAACATACTCTTGCCCCAATTCAAGTACACCTTTGTAGAATCCTTTCATCTTTTGGTACGGATATTCGATCACTTTCTCAGCGTCATTTTCATCTACAAAAAGAAATGGTGTAAATTTGTAACAAAATTTGTTAGGGCATGTTTAAACCTTGGGTGAGCACGAGGCATCATGTAAGTGATAACGTTGCTTCCACTTTTAAAGGTGATCTTTCCTTCAAATCTTTTAGCGTTAATTTTGACCTCCTTACAAAATGGTTTCCCAACGATCATGTCACCCATCTCAACATCACGATAAGCATCCATGTTCTCCACCACGGTGAAATCTGTAACAACAGTTAAATTCCCAACAAAAATAGGCACATTCATGAATATTCCAACAACGTTTTTCCCTCTATACTCAATTTTGTTTTTCATTATAGAATTATAGAAATCTTTTGACATTACATTAATTGGTAAAATAGGGAAAAAGTTGGCGCTAACCTGTTTAAATCCTATCATGCAAGGAAATTGTAAATTATAAGCACAATCTACATGGATCTTTCTACCATAATCACAGAAACTAGGATATCCTTCAAATTCATCATAATTCTTAGTGTTGATCATATTAATTCTAGGTATATCCATAATTTCTCCTTCTTCAATTTCGGGTTCTAAATCCTCCATAAATTGATCATTGATTCCTAATGGTAAATTAAGATCATTTAATTCAATGTAGTCTCCACTATAGGTCTCAAGTGATTCATTATTTATCAAGGTTTCTCCCATAAACCTAGCTTCAAGATCGAGGTCCATACGTTCTCTTAATCCTAGCACATAGACGCCTCTAATTATGCTTTTAGCAGGATCTTGGCACTTATAGACTAGTTTATTATTCCCTACCTTTAATGAGATTTTCCTTTTAAACACGTCAATCTTAGCATAGGCGGTAGACAAGAAAGGTCTTCCAAGGATTAAAGGAATCTTAACATCCTCGGGCATATCTAATATAACAAAGTCTACAGGGAAAACAAACTTCTCAATCTTAACTAGCACATTTTTAGCAATCCCTTCAGGTTGTTTTACCGTTTTATCAGCCAATTCAATAAGCAACTTAGTTGGTGCTAATTTTCCTAGTCCTAGGGTAGTGAATGTCTTAAGGGGCATAACACTAACACTAGCTCCTAAGTCAGCTAACACATTATTGAAAGATATATCATTAATTAAACAAGGTAAAGTAAAACTTCCTGGGTCTTTTTCTTTATGAGGCAAGGCATGTAATTCGGTTGCAGAGCTCTCTTCTTTCATTGTAGCCTTGATCTCCTCTTCAATCTTTGTCTTTTCTTTGAGTAGCCTCCTTAAACTGATTGAAGAATTAAAGAAAAATTCGGGCTTTGCACCATCATTACCATTCATCAATCTTCTAGGTACGTTAGGCGTGACTTCCTCGGTTGTGCTTATGGCCTTGACATGATCTCTTGGGTTGGTTTCGGTTGAGCTAGGTAAAATTCCGTATCCCCTTTCTTGAAGAACTTTGCTCATTTATCCAATTTGTCGTTCCAATGCTTTGATCAAAGCTCCTTGATTTCTTGTGATAGTATCTGTTGAGGCTCGGATTTCCTTGATCATAGCAGTTTTCTCTTCATGTCTTTTAGCAGCATCGGCCATAATTTGCTTAAGAGTGTCATCCAAAGTCTGCCTCCTTTCTTGATAAGTGGGATTAAAGTTGTTCTTTTGATAGTATCCCGGAGTAGCTTCCCTAAATCTCCCTGAAGGTCGGAATGGTTGTCCAAATTGTGTGTAGTATGCTTCTTCAAAAGTCTCACTTTCATTCTTATTAGGGCAATCCTTAGTGTAGTGAGGTCCTTCGCATTTTTCACATCCAACTTGGGCAGCATACACTTTCTCATCGCGCTTCTTCATCTCTCTACTAATTTTATCCAATTGAGCTTGAATTGCAGCAAACCCGTCAAAATTAGTGCTGCTCTTAGATCTAGTAGAGGTTCCATCGTGCCATTTTTGAGAATGATCAACAGCTTCCTGGATAGCTTTTCTAGCATTGGCTGCACTCATTTGAGGCACAGCTCCCTTAGGATCCAAGATTTGTCTAGTAGGCACGTCCAATCCTTGATAGAACAATATTATCTCCTGCATTTCACTTAGATAATGTTGAGGGCATTTCATCAACAAGTCTTTAAATCTTTCCCAAGCTTGATAAAGAGTTTCATCAGGCTCTTGCTTGAAACCGTTGATAGCCTCCATCTTTTTAGCAGTTTTAGCAGGTGGACAATATCTTTTCAGGAATTTGCTCTTCAAATCTTCCCATGTTGTGATTGAACTAGCAGGTTCATTCCTTAGCCACTTATTAGCAGCTCCTTTAAGCGAAATTGGAAAGATTCTTAGCAAAAGTTGATCGTCAGAAACTCCTTCTGTAGTAAACAAATCTGCAATCTCGAGGACTTTTTCAACATGTTCATTACCATCTTCATGTTTTGTTCCACTGAAAGCATTTTCTCTTAGCTCCTTGAGAAACTGACCCTTCAACTCAAACTTTGACTTTTCATCAAACTTTGGTCTAGCAACTCCTGAAGTATAATCAACACGGGTTTTGTTCATGTATTCCTCCATAGTAGTGTTTTCCGCCATTGTTTCTGTTTCTTCTTCCTCTTTCTCTTCAGAAAAATAATCAAGCTCGAATGAACTTGAAATTTCAAAGCTTTTTGTGTTGAAAAGCCTTTTAAGTGAATGTAGGGCTGATGTGCGGTGTTTTGTAACCTTACAACAGGTTTTACCTCTCGAGGGATCCCAAGAGGCTTACAACCCCACCAGGCAGTGTACCTGACCGATGTAGTATAGTGTAGTGGTAAGTACGGGGGATTGATCGTTCTCCACAGGGAATAGTGTTCGTTAGGTATGAAAGGCTACTCTAATTAGGTCTAAGGGTTGAGGAAGATTCTTTTTATGTTTTTATATTTTTATGAAAGCAAGTAAAATCTCGGTTTTGAAGGAGTGGGCGGAATTAGTTGCTAGTCAACTAACCCAAATGACTACGAATGCAAATAAAATAAAATAACAAAAATAAAAAGTGGTGAGAAACTTATGTGTAGAGAAATGTGTTTACTTAGATTTCCTTACTCCCTAACTATCTTTTACCGGTTAATTAGTGTGTATTAGTCGCGTGGATGACGGGTGTATTCCTTAATACCATTCGTGGGGTGGCGTACTTACTTCCCCAACTCTACAAGCTCCTACTTCACTCCTATGTCGAGCCGGCTAGGAAGCTCCTAACATGGGATCACTAGAATTCGCTTGTGCATTAAATACAACCATAAAAACCTTTAGTACGCGTTTGGTTCATGTTTCTTAAGACGTTCAAGCAAGTTACCGAATAGGAAGTTAGCCAGTTTTCTTAAGCCTAACATAGATAAACAATCATCCAATACAACTAACAGCACACTAACAACCAATAATCAATAGCTAGGTTTCATTAGATCTAAGCAAACACAAGATAAAATTAGCCTAACATGTTAAACAAAAGACAAGCATAAGATAGAATCAAACAACACATAGACATATTGAATGATTAATTGATAACTTATCTTTCAATGAAACATGGAAGATCTCAAGGCAAAAAGCCCTGAAAAAGTAGCTAAAATCGTCTTAGGGTTTTATCCCAAAATTCCACACACTAAGCTCTCCCTTAATGACAAAAGATTAGAAAACTATATATAGATTTTTGGATCTGACGGCGTCACCTTATGCATTGTGACGCCATCACCTCGCCGCTTTTAGGGTTCCCGGGTGACCTTCTTGACGCCGTCCCTCTTTAGCTCTTCAAAAATCCATTCTGGCCTATCAAGGCTTGACGCCGTCGAACATTGAACGTGACGCCGTCCCCTTATGATTTAAGCTGTGACGCCCTTGATTTAGTTAAAGCGTGACGCCGTCAGAATTCTCATGCTAACTCACTGGCCCGTCATGAGTAAATTTCACATCCCACTTTTCTTGCCAAGGCATGACGCCGTCAAGAGATGATTATGACGCCGTCAAAGGTAAATTTCAGCCGATTTTGAGACTTTGCCGTTTTCTTCACTTTAATGCTCCAAAAACGTCCAAAATGCCTCCTTTTCCAGATTTCTCCTCAAAAGTACCTAAAATGACAAAAGGAACGATTTAGGGCAATATTTGATCAAATAAATACGATTTCGGGCTTAAATGACCCCTTAAAAGCGGTACACTTTTCGCCTCATCAAATACCCTTACACTTGAGATTTGCTTGTCCTCAAGCAAATGCGCTTTTATTCTAATCAAAATACAAGTTAGGGGTCATTTAATGCTAACATAAAAGTAATTACAACAAATAATCGTTCCACTTCAATCATAATAAGCACGGAGATTACATACTAGCACCTCACAAGTAGTGTTTAGATACTCACATCTCTCAAGTGTCATCAAAATAAATCTCATAAATGAAAACGGAAAATATCTCTCACTACCTGTCATAGCAAATAGATTACCATAGGCTTGGGAAAGGATCGAAAACCTCCTCCACTAGGCGTAAGCACCTAAGATAAACTATCAAAGAGGGCTTTTAAATGGGTTATAACGTTAGGTGTAGGGAAAAGGAAAACACGGTTTTGTTGGATAAAGGATATTTTACTGGTGGCGAGTTAAAGATCTTGATCAATTACATGTACTATACAATGTTGCTAAGCCAAGACTAGACTCGATCTTAAGCTAAAAACGAAATAACAAAATAACAAAAATATAAAACAAACATAAAATGAAACGGGATGGTAGTCCGTATGTTTTTTCTATTTTTTCTATTTTTTCTCATTTTTTTGTGTTTTTCTTGATTTTTTTTTTTTTTTTTTTTTTTTTTTTGCATACACTTTTACCCTACCATCCAAAATAATACATCATAGGGGCATTGCATCCCCCTTACACTTAAACTTTTACATAACTTTACAAATACTAATCTAATGACTCGAATTAAGATAATTGAAAAACTTGGAGTACTTTTAAAATATTTAGCACATATGGGGGTAATAAATGATGTTCTTCCCCATTACTCCATTACACTAGTACTTTACCCATGAGTCCCAATCGTCCCAAAACAATATGTACAAGGATATGACTCGACTTAGCAACCATGTAATCAATTAGATAATTAACTTGGGTTTAAAACAAATGTTGACACAATAATGCACTAAAAATGAGTGCATATAAGGTAGGCTAAGGCGATTTGGTTGTACATTTTAGTGGGGTGTAACAAATTCTTCCTTTAAGTAAGATGCTTAAAGGTCGAAATGAAAAGATAGGCTCTGAGGGGTGTACTAGGGGTATCGTGTACTAAAAATGAGTACAACGCAAAGGGTGTGGGAGAATTACTTGACCAATGTAGCCAAAGTAATTATAACAAAAACACAGGTGTAAAACAATGGGTTAATCCTAATGCCTCTTATCATGTAGTAAATCTAACTACACGAATGTAGTCTCACTTGCGGCCTCAGAATGGTCCTAACGCAAGTTCTAGAATCTAAGTGCTACCGGTACACACATCATAGCATAAATGCTTTTCCTACCAATTCTAGGGGCGAACCTCACATATTTGGGGTGGAAAAATTTTTTAGTGGTACGGTTTTTGTGCTAGTCATATAACTCCTATCCATGAGACGCTCATTAAGATCAAAGTTTCACTCCTATATGTTGTAAAAAATTTTAAATTTGGCACTAAAATTACCTTAACAAGTATTTATCTCAGTTTTATTACACATCTACTATCAAACAAACAAAAATCAAGCGTAATTGTATTCTCTAAAATCGTACTTTTACCCTCCCCTTACACTTAAGATGAACATTGTCCCCAATGTTCAAATAACAAGATGTAAAAGCATAAAGTAAAAGAATGAAATCAAATACTCCCCTGATTCGCTCGTTGGATAGTGAAATTACACGGTTAAATCTTCTTCCAAGGAGAATGTTGAAGCTCCATGACTAATGCATCGCCATAAGCTTGATTCCATAAACATCTCCTTGTCCAAAATAACCTGTTAAACCTGAGAAAACAAACACGAAAACCTGCATAACATCGGCGGGAAAAATCTATATATAAGGATATAATGCTTGTGGAATGATAATTTTGCAGATTCCTGGAGATTATAAGTTGGAGATTTTAATAAAAACTTTTTATGAAAACAAAACTTTCAAAAATTTCTGAAAATTAAATCTGACGCCGTCAGGTTATAACCCCTGACGCCGTCAGAAATGACCTGACAAAAATTTTCATTTTTAGTTTCCGGAAAATTTCTGGAAAAACCTTTACCTTACTTCCTGGAAATCCTGCAAAACATCATTATGACTCGATACAAGCATTTGACTCAAACAAACACTAATATGTATGCTAATTTATTATTATTACGATTCATGTTCATTTGTGTTCTAATAAACCGATTTAGATTTCCCTTACACTTATCTTTTGCAAAATACCTTTATATGTAGTTAAGACGAAGTTAAAAACAAAATAAAGCATTTTCACAAATTACTTTTGAACATGAATCAATACTAATAAAAATTAAACACACATACGGAAACAAATAAAATCAAACAAGCAAATAAATAAACACACAAAGCAAATAAAGCATGGGCTGCCTCCCAAGAGCGCTTGTTTTTGTTCGAGTCACGAGCCTGACTCTACCCTTATTTAACGGAAATAGGGGAGGTTTTCCCTACACTTAGGATTAAGTGTGGGTGAAAGTAGCGATACACACCCTTAGGGTGGAAATATACCACGTGAGGAAAGAGTGACGGGTGAATTATATGCTCAAAGGTGCGGGATCCTATCATCATAACCTTACCTAATTCAATTGGGTTAGTGGGTGGATTAAGATTTTCTCCTAGAAAGGGAGCATCTTCTATCAACTTCGAGAGACTCCAAGTTAAGAATCCACTTTGACCTAATAAACCTGGTTTAAACCCATAATGTTTTTTGTGATCAATCATAAATGGGTGATGTAAGCATGTAAGGTCATGGTTCACTCCTGTGTTAGCTTCCTCTCTACAAGGCCTAGAGTCTACTACCTTAATCTTAACATTACCCGGACTACATGGTTTGATGGGTGGATCGGGACCTAATTTAACTCCTAAGTTCACATCTAAGGATGAAAGATTAGTTAACGGTTTTGGTTTAGGCTCCGGCTCATCAAAACTAGGAACTTCCATAGAACTAAAAGAAAGGTTGTGATCACTAAAAGCATTCAAACCCATTTCTTCTAGTTGGGTTTGGTCAAAGGGCTCTACCTCTATTGGGGTTCCTATAGTCTCCTCAACTTCTTCCGGGTAAGTCACCGGCGGTGTGTGTGCCTCAAATGATGGTAGGACTTGTGGGGTACTTGGTAGGCTTATGTTACTTACCTCACCATTCCTTGTGTCAAGACCACCTATATCCTCATCATGTGTTTTATTAGAATCTAACCCTAACATTTTCCCTAGTATCTCAAGTGCTTCTCTAGGCATCTCAACTTCTATATCCGAATCATAAGGATCATCCTCAATATTCTGACTGCTATATTCAAATTGCCCAAAAGATTCATCATGTGTTTCTTGAGATTCATCGTCATCGATCATAAAACCTAGGTCTTTTTGATCAATGTGATCATGCTCGGCTAGATCCTCCATCACATCAAGATAACCTATGTGTTTGTTTTGTACTATGGCATTACATGACAACCACTTAGGTATCTCAACACTAATGTATTCATCCCCAAACAAACTTGTTTCATGATCCAGGAAATTTATATTCAATTGACTTGTACTAACGTCTGTTGGGTTGTCTACCCTATAATAATATTGGGCACAATCTTCTATGGCATCCCATGCTTCTTCAGCACTTAATTCCCTAAAGTCCCCATTGGCAAAATCCTCAATGCGCATTTGGTCATATTGGCCAACACGATAGTAAAAGGTTCGGGTTAGGGATGCTAAAGCGAAACTATGATGAGGGAATTTTCGGAGTAAATTTCTAAAACGAGTCCATGCATCATATATGGGTTCATCTCGATATTGTTTGAAATTCGAGATGTCAATAGGGTAGAACGGCCTTTGTGGTTGGTGGTATGGTGGATTCGCGTACTCCATAATGGTGAACGGAAGAGTCAATGGAAATTACGAACAAACACACAAAGAAAAAGATATACTAAAGAAATCTAATAAAAAGAAAAATAAAAATCTCACTAGAAAAGAATCTAGTGAGTAGACCTAATAAAATAAAAATTCAACCTAAACAATAACTATTCCCCGGCAACGGCGCCAAAAACTTGATGTGCGGTGTTTTGTAACCTTACAACAGGTTTTACCTCTCGAGGGATCCCAAGAGGCTTACAACCCCACCAGGCAGTGTACCTGACCGATGTAGTATAGTGTAGTGGTAAGTACGGGGGATTGATCGTTCTCCACAGGGAATAGTGTTCGTTAGGTATGAAAGGCTACTCTAATTAGGTCTAAGGGTTGAGGAAGATTCTTTTTATGTTTTTATATTTTTATGAAAGCAAGTAAAATCTCGGTTTTGAAGGAGTGGGCGGAATTAGTTGCTAGTCAACTAACCCAAATGACTACGAATGCAAATAAAATAAAATAACAAAAATGAAAAGTGGTGAGAAACTTATGTGTAGAGAAATGTGTTTACTTAGATTTCCTTACTCCCTAACTATCTTTTACCGGTTAATTAGTGTGTATTAGTCGCGTGGATGACGGGTGTATTCCTTAATACCATTCGTGGGGTGGCGTACTTACTTCCCCAACTCTACAAGCTCCTACTTCACTCCTATGTCGAGCCGGCTAGGAAGCTCCTAACATGGGATCACTAGAATTCGCTTGTGCATTAAATACAACCATAAAAACCTTTAGTACGCGTTTGGTTCATGTTTCTTAAGACGTTCAAGCAAGTTACCGAATAGGAAGTTAGCCAGTTTTCTTAAGCCTAACATAGATAAACAATCATCCAATACAACTAACAGCACACTAACAACCAATAATCAATAGCTAGGTTTCATTAGATCTAAGCAAACACAAGATAAAATTAGCCTAACATGTTAAACAAAAGACAAGCATAAGATAGAATCAAACAACACATAGACATATTGAATGATTAATTGATAACTTATCTTTCAATGAAACATGGAAGATCTCAAGGCAAAAAGCCCTGAAAAAGTAGCTAAAATCGTCTTAGGGTTTTATCCCAAAATTCCACACACTAAGCTCTCCCTTAATGACAAAAGATTAGAAAACTATATATAGATTTTTGGATCTGACGGCGTCACCTTATGCATTGTGACGCCGTCACCTCGCCGCTTTTAGGGTTCCCGGGTGACCTTCTTGACGCCGTCCCTCTTTAGCTCTTCAAAAATCCATTCTGGCCTATCAAGGCTTGACGCCGTCGAACATTGAACGTGACGCCGTCCCCTTATGATTTAAGCCGTGACGCCCTTGATTTAGTTAAAGCGTGACGCCGTCAGAATTCTCATGCTAACTCACTGGCCCGTCATGAGTAAATTTCACATCCCACTTTTCTTGCCAAGGCATGACGCCGTCAAGAGATGATTATGACGCCGTCAAAGGTAAATTTCAGCCGATTTTGAGACTTTGCCGTTTTCTTCACTTTAATGCTCCAAAAACGTCCAAAATGCCTCCTTTTCCAGATTTCTCCTCAAAAGTACCTAAAATGACAAAAGGAACGATTTAGGGCAATATTTGATCAAATAAATACGATTTCGGGCTTAAATGACCCCTTAAAAGCGGTACACTTTTCGCCTCATCAAGGGCTAGTTCAGGATCTTCGAAAGGTGTAATCAAGTTCTTAGTTGAACTCCTGGTCATGCACTTCCTGAAACTATCACAAAAGCATCAGTAGGGTATGTTCAAGAAAGTAATATATCAGAAAATCAACAACGAAAACGGAATACGAAAAATAAAAGTTACTGATATCTGCAGACGATGCGCCGTATCCAAAAAGTTGGATACGCCGTATCTTATAATCGTTAAAATTTAATCAGACTTTTATTCAGAAAATAGATACGCCGCTTATAAATTAGAATGCGCCGTATCAGTTTTGGATTATCAAAAATCAACGTAACTAATTTTAGCAAATATAACTGATTTTTGATTTAGAAGATGCGCCGTATCGACAAAAATCGATGCGTCGTATCTGTTTAAAAATTCGAAAACCTGTTTTTATTTTAAATAATAGATACGCCGTATCTGCAAAAACAGATGCGTCGTATGGCGTTATCGTTTAGAAAAATTTCTTATTAAAAACAGAATACGCCGTATCTTGGGGAAAGATGCGTCGTATCGAATTTATTAAACGCGTTGTATTTTATAAAAATTAAACGCAATACGCCGTATCTGTGAAAACAGATGCGCCGTATCGTTTATATTAGCTCAGTACAACGATAGCAGAATACAAGAAAATAGAAAAATAAAAACAAAAATAAAAACAAACAAAAAGAAACAAAAATAAAAGAAAATAAAAACACACAAAAACAGAAAATAAGCAAATAATACAATGAATGCAATTTAACTAATATACAACGGGGTTAGCGGTTAGAATCAAAAAATTAAAAAGAAAATCCTAATTAAAATACTAATCAAATTAACAGATAATAACAATTCACTCCCCGGCAGCGGCGCCAAAAACTTGATGCGTGTGCGTGTATTGCTCTAATTTATACCCACGGTATGTCGTTTTGGTTTTAGCAGTATTCAATTTTAAATTTATATTTAGCCGACTTATCAATAAAACACACACTTTAACGAGCAGTGTACCCGGTCAGTATGAATATAATGGTAAGTAGAGTGTCGATCACTAAGAATGGAACATATTATCTAGTTATTCTAATCAGTATTTTAATATCTTAAGTTAGCTATAAAACCTAATCTAACGCAAGGGGGTTCAGCCTGAGAGAATGGCACGGTTTGGTTATGATTAAATAATAAACTAAACTAATAAGCACGAATCAGCGATTAGCACACACGTACACAGATAAATACTTGAGACAATAAGAAGACCTGTCCTGATAAATAAGTAGCTTGTCACTTGTTTTATTGCTAGTTTTATATGAAGTGTATAGTTCGATGCGACGCACCGAGAGTTAAACCTTTCTCGTTGGCTCTAATCTTATCGGTGAGTAAACCCTTAATGATTACTTATGTCTATCCCAATATCCTAAAACGATAGAATAAATAGGCGAGGAAGGGGCATGGCGACCCAAGCAATGCTCAGCTAGACACAGAGGTTATCAATGCACTAATAAAAGTCATCAAAGACATCAACATATAAACTTTAATTAATGGGAAAGCAATTTTAAGGGGTGCCCATGGTTTTCCATAGTCACATGGAATCAGCCCATCAATCCTGATGAATTAAAGTGTACTAATACAATAAAACAAAACTACTTAATGAATTGAATACATGCAGGACCTTCTTACAGCTCTTGTATCTTCGTTTAGGGCGTGTCTTGTGCTGCTAATCGTCTGACTTCGTCCTAGGGTTCTTCTGTCTTTTGCTAAGTCTCGTACTTGGTATATTTTGCACACAAAATTCGTCTGACTTTGGGGTATTTATAGTTTCTGTCTGAGGGTTAGATGCGGCGCATTGAATAAGTAGATGCGGCGCATTGACTTAACTTCGCGTGGGGTCCAAGATTAATATATTCAGGAATATTCGTACACCGCCTTAAGATGCGGCGTAACTCCATTTATCTATGCGGCGCATGTCCTTTGCCGTCTTGGATTATAACTTGTGAAATCTTGATAGTGATGCGCCGTATGTTAGAAGTAGGATGCGGCGTATCTGGAGCAGAATGATCTTGATCTTGTACATTTCAGTAGACTCTTAATATCTTGCTTGTTTTGCTCCATAATTAGTCCAAAATCGCCAAGTTTCACATAGTACTTATTTTTATCTGAGAATTACAAAAGTAAACATTAACTTATCAATTCTCACAGATAATATAATAAAACAAGTCAAATAAATAGGATAAATGATGGTAATAAAATGTACTTATTTGAGTTCATCAGTATCGCTATTATCGCCCGCACTTAATCTTAAGTGTAGGGAAAAACTCCCTTTTTCTGTTAAATAAGGGTAGAGTCAGGCTCGTGACTCGAACAATAACAAGCGCTTCTTGGGAGGTAACCCAAGCTTTTTAATTGTTGGCTTTTTTTTTTTTTCTTTTTTTCTTTTTTTTTTCTTTTTTTTTTATTATTATTATTATTTTTTTTTTGATTTCATATATATGTTCCATCTTTATTTTTTTATCTTTCATGTTTCGAATATAATTTGTGAAAATGATTTATTTTGTTTTTAACCTCGTCTTAATTGCATATAAAGGGATTTTACAAAATAAGTGTAGGGAAGATCACATTTGTGTATAAGAACGAATTCGAACATGAAAGTTAACAATTAATGATTAGCATATATTTGTGTGTTTGTTAGAGTCAAATGCTTGTATCGAATCACAATGAATGTTCTATAGTTTTTCCAGGTTTTATTAATCAGATTTTTCCAGAAATTTTCCAGAAACAAAACGCAAAAATACTGTCAGGTCATACCTGACGGCGTTAGGGATTACCACCCGACGACGTCAGGCACTGTAGCAGCACAGTTTTCCAGAATTTTTTTTTTCTGCTAGAACTTAAAATTTTTTGAAGAATTTTCAGAATTTTAAATTTTCAGGAATCTGTAGACATTTATTTTGCAAGCATTATATCTTACTTTACTTTCTAGAATTTAATTTTTATCATATATAGTGTTTACCGCCGATTTTATGCGAGGTTTTGTGTTTCGTTTTCTTAGTAAATTCCAGGTTATATTGGACAAGAAGATGAAAGTATACATTGGAAGTTAAGCTTATCAAGTTTGTTTTCTTGGAGGAAGATTTAACCATATTTTCACATCGTCCATGCCGAGCAAATCAGGGGAGTATTAGTTTCTTTCTCTATTTTATTTTCCCGTTATCATAACTTTGATATTTTTCAAGAACATTGGGGACAATGTTCAATTTAATTGTAGGGAGGGTAAAATGAGATACCTTAGAAACTATAACTTCTCTTGATATTTGTTTTGTTTTAGAGTAAATGTGTAATAAAACTAAGAAAGATACTTGTTAGGGCAATTTTAGCACCAAATTTAAATTTTTTTTACAACATGTAGAAGTGAAATTTTAGTTTTAATAAGCGTCTCATGGATAGGAATTATATAGCTAGCACAAAAACCCTACCACTCAAAAAATTTCCACCCAAAAAATGTGAGGTTCGCCTTTAGATCATTAGGAAAAAGCATTCACCTTTAATGCTTATGAGTGTACCGGTAGTATATAGATTCTAGAACTTGCGTTTGTGATGCATTCCGAGATCGCTAGTGAGACTACATTTGTTTAGTTAGGATTTACTAAATGATAAGAGGCATTAGGATAGCCCTTTTTTTAAACTTGTATTATAATTACTTTGGCTTCATTGGCTACGTAATTCTCCCACACCTTTATGATGTACTCATTTTTAGTACACGATACCCCTAGTACACCCCTCAGAGCCTATCTTTTTCGCGGTTCTTGTGATATTTTGGTGGATTCCAAAATATTAATGAAGAACATTGTTTACAATCCACCCCCAAATGTACAACCAAATCGCCTTAGCCTTCCTTGTATGCACTCATTTTTAGTGCATTATTGTTACAACTTATTTATTAAACCCTTTGTCAATTGTCTAATTGGTTACATGGTTGCTAAGTTGAGTCATATCTTGTAAATACAGTTTTGGGATGATTGGGACTCATGGGTAAAGTACTAGTTATTATGGAGTAATGGGAAAAAATGTCACGCTATTACCCCCATATGTGCGTTAATGTTTAAAGTACTCCACATGTTTGGATTTTCTTAATTCGGGTCATTAGTTAGTTATGTGTAAAGTATGTAAAAGTTCAAGTGTAGGGAGGTTGCAAGATCCCTTTGATGTATTATTTTGGATTGTAGGGCAAAAGTGTATGAAAAAAAATATTAAAAAAAAAAGGAAAAAAAAAGAGAGAAAAAGAAAAAAAAAAGAAAAAAATGATAAAAAGACAAAAAAAAGAAGAAAAAGAAAAGAGAAAAAAAAACATACGGACTACCATCCCGTTTCTTTTATTAATGTTTAAGTCAATAAAGTGTCAAGAAAAAAAAAAGAGTTAGTAGTTAACGAATCAAGTTGAGTCAAGTCGTGGCTTAGCAACGCCTCATTGTACATGTAACTGACCAAGATGATTGACTTGCCACCAATAAAAATTCCCTATATCCAACAAACTGTGTTTTCCATACCATTACACCTAACGGTAAAACCCTTGAAAAGCCCTCTTTGATAGTTTATCCTAGGTGCTTACGCCAAAGTGGTAGAAGTTTGATCCTTTCCCAAGCCTATGGTAATCTATGTGCTATGACAGATAGAGAGTATTATATTTTCCCGTTTTCATTCATGTTATACAACTTTATACACCTATTGATTCCAGTAATACACTTGATCGAATCCTTTAGCTTGTAAAGGTTTAGTTATCTTAGATAAATCTAAAATAAGTAAGTATAGAAACTGTCTTTGAAGTATATCAAACACAATGTGGAATCTTGCATTTGATCTTAAGAACTTTATATTAATCGGTAAAAAATGAATATCAAACAAAACACTTCAATATTATTAATATAATACGAATACTCAAAAGTATTAGGGTTTACAACCTAGAAGTTTTCTAAAGAATCATGTATCTCGTTTAATCGTATTTATCTTTATGCCCTAGGACCTCCTTTTATAGACTAAGGAGTCTTAGTCGGCTTACAATTACTTGCTATAAAAGATAAATCTTTATAGAATCTTTTCTATACTTATCTAGATATACTATACATAATAACCGACTCTAATACTCTAGCAACACTAATAATGCATCAGCAGCACTAACTTTTTGTTCTAGCAGCATTAACACTTCAGCAGTATTAACTTAGTACTAGCAGTAATAAGTTTCCTTCTAGCAGCATTAACTACTTAGAGTATTTTTCCTTGAAGTCTGTCAGCAGTCTTAATTTACTCTAGCAGCATTAACTTCCATAAGCAGCATTAACCATCATAACTAGCAGTAGTAACCACTTAGTGTATTTTCTTGAACATCATCAGCAACACTAGCAGTAGTAAAATACACAAACAGTTGTAATCTTTGTAACTAGCAGCAGTAATGACTTGTAATATTTTTCTTGTAATCCCTAAGCAATCTTAACATCATGAAAGCAGCAGTAACTCAATGAAGCCTTTAAAACCCAACAACAACCGAGAGATGTGAGAATCCAAACACTTTGTGAGAGGTGCTAGTATTTAATTTTCGTGCTTATTTTGACTAACGTGGAACGATCATGTGTTGTAATTACTTTTATATTAATGTTAAATGACCCCTAACTTGTATTTTGATTAGTGTAAAAGCTCATTTGCTTGAGGACAAGCAAATCCCAAGTGTAGGGACATTTGATAAAGATTTATTTGGTACCTTTTTAAGGGGTCATTTAAGCCCAAAATCATATAAATATGATCAAATATTGCATCAAATCGTTTCTTTTTGTATTTTAGGTACTTGGGATGAGAAATATGGAAATCGGCACTTTTTGGATGTATTTGAACGAAAAAGCGAAGAAATTGACGAAGTCGAGAAAAACCTGTCAGACTTGGAGATCTGACGGCGTCACAAGCTACAACGTGACGCCGTCCCTTGTTTATGAAGCTTGATTTTTTGTTCACTTTTATCAAGTGACGCATAAGAGGAATTTGAAGATTTTACAACCTGACGCCGTCAGGTACTAATTGGAGATGGGAGTAACGTTTTAAGCTAGAAAGAGATGGCCCAGAAGAATTAACAAGTGACGGCCTCAAGATATTGCTGACGCTGTCAGAACGACGACTTGTACAAGACGAAACCCTAAACATGGCGACCTGACGGCGTCACAACCTATAAGGTGACGTCGTCAGAGTTGTAAAACTATATATACTTTCTCAATTTTTCATTGTAATGTGTAACACTTTGGAGGACAAAACCCTAACGATTTCAAGTGAGGCTTTTCACACAGTCAATTAAGTTATGTTTACAAGCGGGCTGTTACTTTCTCATCAACATGTTAGTGTATGTTGCTAGATCAGTGAAACTTTAAACCAACGTTAGCTAGAAATTGCTCTTATGTAACAGCTTGAATACTTAAACAACCTAGAGGCACTATTGTTCTCGTGATAGCTGAAACGGCTTGTAGATCCTAAATTATAACTTAAGATTTGGGAACTAAGATTCATAGTTGGGCTTCGCACTCCAACGACAATATTAGGAAGCCAACGCTTCAACTAAAACAAGGACGTGGCAATTCAATGAATCAGTAGGAGATAACTAGGGAGTAATTAAGTCTAAGTGAACACGTTTTTCCTATCATAACAGTTACCACCAATTTACTTTTTCAGTTTATTTTTATTTAATTTAGTTTTATAATTACTTTTTGGGTTAGTTGATTAACAACTAATTCCGCCCACTCCTTCAAAACCGAGATTTTAATTGCTTTTCATAAAATATAAAAATACAAAAAGAATCATCCCTCACCTTTAGACCTATCTCGTCATAAATCTTGACCTTTCCACAACTATTGCGAGACTATTCCCCTAGAGAACGATCAATCCCTCGGATTTACCTATACTACACTACAACTGTTAGGTACACTGCCTAGTTGGATTGTAAAACCTTTTGCGAGGGTTATAACCGCCGCATCAGATGCAAAGCCCAGACTGATAAGATGGGTGTTACTGCTAAAAGAATTTACGATCGAGATCAAAGACAAGAAGGGAGCGGAAAACTTAGCGACAGACTATTTGTTTAGACTAGAAAATCTAAAGCTCAAAGAATTAAACGAGGGTGCTATACGCGACTCGTTTCCTGATGAGAACTTGATGTCGGTTAGAGTTAGGAAGCCAGACCCAGATCCGTGGTATGCGGACTAAGCAAACTATCTCGCCTCCAGGATCCTGCCTAGTGACCAGTCATACGACCAAAAGAAGAAATTCTTTTCAGATCTAAAATATTATTTTTGGGATGATCCATACTTATTCAGGTCATGTGCCGATGGAATCATTAGAAGAAGCGTGTTCCGTGAAGAAATACTACAGATCTTGGAACATTGTCACACAGGACCTGCCAGAGGACATTATGGAGCAGACACTATCGCAAGAAAACTATTTGAGGCAGGATTTTATTGGCGCAATATTTTTATGGAAGCTACGAAATATGTGTGGAACTGCGACGCATGCCAAAGGTCAGGTAACATTTCTTCACATAATCAGATGCCTTTAAATAATATCATGGTGTGTGAAGTATTTGACGTTTGGGGAATCGACTTTATGGGTCCATTCACCCCGCTAGTAAGAAGTGCTATATTTTAGTTGCTGTAGATTATGTGTCAAAATGGGTCGAGGCTGACGCTCTACCAACTAATGATGCTAGAGTTGTAGTCAAATTTCCAAAAAAACTTTTCTCAAGATTTGGGATTCCTAAGTCATTAATAAGTAACAGAGGGACACACTTTTGCAACTCTTTAATGGAAAAAAACACTTATGAGATACGGAGTAGTGCATAAATTAGCAACACCTTACCATCCCTAAACAATTGGGCAGACGAAAAACACTAATCGTGCCATTAAACGCATTTTAGAAAAGTATGTCAAGAGTAATCGAAAAGATTGGGCAGACAAATTAGATGATGCCTTATGGGCATTTAGAACGGCACACAAAACGCCTTTTGGTAGTACACCATTTCGTATTGTTTATGGTAAAGCTTGCCATCTGCCAGTTGAATTAGAGCATAAAGCTTTTTGGGCTCTTAAAAACACTAATTTTGATTCGGAGGAAACAAAGAAACACAGGTTCTCACATATTAATAGACTGGCTGAATTAAGGGACGAGGCTTATGATCATTCTAAAGCTTACAAGGAAAGTATTAAACGATGACATGACCCTAGGATTAAAGAAAAAGAGTTTAGGGTCGGACAGAAGGTGCTAGTTTTAGACTTAAACTCTTCTCAGGAAAGTTGAGATCATGATGGTGTGGACCTTATACGGTGACTCAGGTATTTCCCTATGGAACAATTGAAGTTATCGGAGATGATGGACAATATTTTAAGGTAAATGGGCACAGGGCTAAAATTTATCACGGTGATGACAATAGCAAATTGTCAGAGACCATTTACTTCGAACCAACGTAGAGCCCTTCGGCCTTGAGTCTAACTTAAAGACCCGTTAATAAAAAAATGTGCTTTTTCAGGAGACAGCCCGAATTATCCTTTCTCTTTCCTTTTTATTAGTATAGTTTGGTTTGGTATGCTTTGTCATGACGTTTTGCAGGTATTGGAGAAAAAATGATGGCTTGGAAGCGCACCATGGAGTCTTTCACTCCTGTAATTCTTCTCAGAAATTTTCTACGAAGTAACTTTATGTTATGATTACGCTGTAACCATCGTCAGATATCGGTAGTTTTGTCAGGTGTCATTACTTACAGCGTAACTCAATCCATGAGTTTATGCCGTAATCTTCCCCTGTACCATAAATTTTTTATTTTAATTAACTTACATACCTTAACCTTGTATTAATTTTTAAATGAACTTTGTGGGTGTGTTCCCTGTAGACCCTCACGAGACTTCAGTCATCCATTCGGGACACCGAGTGGTTTAAAAGGCTTGTTGCATACGCTAAATGCAACCGTGATTCCTACGAAAGTTAGTTAGGTTTTTGTTTTTTTGTTTTTTTTTTTTTAGATCTATGCTTGTGAGTAGTGACGTGATTTCAGGGATTTGAAGTTTGCTCATGGAGGCAAAGCAAAGGCACATCTTTTCAACGTGATCCTTCTACTATTCTTGGAGCAAAATTCAGGGGAGTTCACGTTCTAATTCTACTTTTCTCCTTTATTATTACATTTTTGCATACAAATGGGAATTTGTACGTTTCAAGTGGGGGACGCGAGTAGAATTATAACTTGATCTTTATTTTGCCTATTTTTCTAGTTTATTTTGAAAAATTATGCCATTTTTAAAAAATTTTGACATGTTTTTGTTAACCGAACTAGAATAGACCTTACCCGAGCACACTATAACCTTTGATTTCCTTGGTGAGGCTTAGCCTTTCATTTTCCCCATTTTACTCAAATCCACCAAATATTGAGTGTAACGGCAGTATTGTAAACTTTAGAACTTGGCAATTACATCATTTAGAGACAATAACGAGTAGTGTGTCAAGTTAGCTTGATAAATTTGGGAGGTACATTTTAAGAAGGCAATGTTTAGGATTTACACCAAATAGCCCATATGTGCTTAATTTTGTAAGTTTATTGATTAGTCACCTCGACTTTTCGACCCCCGTGTTAAACCCTTTTTTGTTGCACTTACCTTTAGTGCAAGATACCCCTAAATACACCCTTCCGAGCCATTCTTTTCGTTTCTTTACCCATATAATGTATTGTTTTGTGATGATATCAAATAAGTACATTTTATTGGCATCATTTATCCTATGTTATTCGCTTGTTTTATATTATTTTATATGAGAATTGATACGTAATCGCTTACTTTTGTAATTCTCAGTTATAAACAAGCATTTGGTGAAAGATAGCTATTTTGGACGTAAATTGGAGCAAAATGGATCAAGTTGGAAAAGTCTACTAAACTGAAGGAAGATACGCCATATCATTCTAAACAAATAAGTCGTACATAAAGACTTAGAGGAATATGATGACCATTGCCTGACTTTGAAGCATGCGCCATATGGAATTATCCCATACGCTGTATATGAAACCTTGGTCAACGAGAAGATCTGACTTGTTTTACTCCAGATACGCTGTATTACATTCCATGTATGCGGCGTATTAATCTCAAGACTTAACCAAATAATCCAAGAATCTAAAGGACGATGCGCCGTATGAAGACTGAAGCTGCGCCGTATCTTATGACGGTGTACAAAAATTCTAGAATATAATAATCTTGGACCCCACGCGAAGTTACCTAGATGCGGCGTATCAACTTAATGGATACGCCGTATCGACCCTGTCATCAGAAAGTATAAATACCCCATTTGACAGCCACATTCGACACACATACCAAGGGAGAAAACCAAACGAATTGGCAGCATAAGACACAATCTAAAGGATGAATTCAGAGCAGTAAGAAGGTCCTGCTAGTATTCTAATTCATAGGAAAACTCGTTTACTTTTATTAGCAATCTGTTAATCGTTGAGTTAGCGTCTTTTTCACTATTTGATCGTACTTAATTGTTTCCTTCTTTTATAAAGAGTATTTGATGTTTATTTGGTTTCTTAATACATGTGCTTTGATTACATATTGAGTTTATCGTGCCTTGTCAACGTAGGCTCCTACAATTACTTCATTAACATCGTTTGCATAGTTAATGTAAGCCTGTAAAAGGGATAAATAATACATTAACTTAGTAATCATTAGGTGTTTACACGCCTGTGTTAAGAATTCCACTGAGAGATAATAGATTTTAGCACCCATCTTATACATGTAAGTAATTAAACGTGTGACAAGTTTTTCTACTATCGGCCAGGCCTCTTATCTGTATCTGTTTTCCATTTGTTTACGTGTGTGTCATTCGTTCCCTTGTCTTATTTACTATTTACATAATCTACACAATCGTGCCAGACTCTTAGGCTGAAAAACCCCCTTGCATTAGATTAGGGCATTAGAACTAACTTAGGATTAAAATATTGATAGATATCTTGGTGTTAACGTTCCACTCTTAGTGTTCGACACTCTACTTACCAACTAGCTACATTGATCGGGTCGACTGCTCGTTAGTGTGTGTTATAGGATAAGTCGGCTAAATATAAATTTAAAACTTGATAATATAATCTATTCTACAACGATATACGCACGCATCAAGTTTTTGGCGCCGCTGCCGGGGAGAGAATTGTTTAATACTTGAATATCTGTTAATGTTTTAATTTAGAATTAACTTAATTAGTTTTTAATTTTTAGTTTTTAATTTACTAACTTTGTTGTGTATTTGTATTATTTGCCTTCATTGTATTTTTCTGCATTGTTTTCTTGTTTGTTTTTGCATTTTTCTTTTAATATCTTATTCTGCATTTACTTTGATCGTTTCACTCTTCTTTTGCACAAGTCATTTTATTTTCAGAATAATGAACGGATTAAATATTACTATGGAAGAATAGATTCTGAATCTAACAGGAGAAGCTAGTTGGAACAATCAAATTTTTAACAACTGTAAAACTGCAAAGTACGGTAAGATAAGGAGACAACTTAGTGAAGGTAACATTGATTGTCTTCGATTCTTTGAAATCAAATTTCGAGCTATAGTTTATGATGATTCTCTAATCTATAAGGTGGATTCCATACCGGACTCCTCCCCAATATCTAATAATGTATGTGAATCATCTTCACTTCAAACTATATGTTACATGGTCATGTCTGAAAAGAAAGCTTTTAAGAAAAGATTTGCCAAAAAGGAAAAGTTTAACATCTTGAATATTAATACTGACCTATTTTCTTATGAAACCCCTACCTTTGACACTCTGGGATTGACCACGAAAGTTGTAATTCCAATGAAAATTTTTCAGACCATGTTCCTTGTAAAACATTACCTACCAATACGAATCATAACCATGATCTCTCCAAGCCTAAAATGATATCTATTTCAAATTTTGGAATATTTCCGTATTTATATTCAAAAGGAACTCGTAATTGGATTAGGATTCTGTGGCACTTTAAAATGGATATACCTGATGACGTAATTAAGAATTTATATATACCATATGGTATACCATTTGATCATAAATTGGTGTATAAGGAAATGATTGCGGAGGCCAAGGTACGTTTCTCTTTTAATTCAGTCTACCCTTATTAAAACTGTCACAATAATCCTAATACGGCGCATTTCATTAATTTATCGCGCCGTATCTCGACCTAATTAACCCATTTGACCAGTCAAATATTATTTCTACAATACGGCTTATGCTCGTAACCGCGATACGTCGTATCACTCACACAGTATAAATAGAAAGTGATACGTCGCACTTAAACCTAAACAATTAAAACATTCACCACCAAATCTTTTGAAATATCTATTTGCTTAGTTGTTTGATTCATATGTTGATTCGGTTATTACTTAAGGTATTACTCCCGATCTATTGATTAATTGAGTAAGATTGGTTTTCATGATTTTTCTTTTGAAACGAGTTTAGGGGTATTAAGAATTAAGTAATTATAAGTTTATATTGATTGTGGTATAATGTTTTAGGTATCGAGTTGTTACGAAACCCTATTGTTAATTGGATTATAGAATGAATTGATTCAATCAAATTTATACTATTTGGGATTTAGGGTTTCGAAATTTTCTTTTGGAATGGAGGGTAAAGTTGTTTGAATGTATTGAAAGTGTGTTTTGACAAAAAAAAAAACGGGAAGTTTTATAACTTTATGACAAAACTTTTAGGCCACGTTTGCGGATTCTTGGGATTCATGAAAATTGACTAATGCGTTATGCTAATACTATGAACGATACGGCGCATTCCTTTATTCGATACGCCGTATTAAAGTAACTCAACTAAGACTTTAATTTTCATAATTAGATACAGCGTATCAACTTATAATAATATGGGGTATCTGTCATACGCCGTATTTAGAATTAGGATACAACGCATGAATATGACAGCCCCCAATACTCCGTATCATCCTTGGAACAGATACTGTATAAGTGATGCGGCGTATCAAATTTATTTTATACGACATATCATAGCCTTTTTGCAGACAGCTTTACTAAACTTTTTCTCTTGCAGATGGTTCCTCGACTTGGACACCCTTGGTTGAAGTTTGAGCTTTTAGGACAACCTCCTGATGGAATTTTGGGAGCACTCCGATTGACTAGTGACATTTAACCACTACATAAGGAATCACGGGGGGCTATTATTTTGGCTAAGGCTGAGTGTGACCCATGTGAGGAAAGGTTACTGGGGAATACTGTGCCTATTAAGGCGCATACTATGCACACTTGTGCGGACAAGCTTCCTCCCCCAGGAACCATTAATAAATAAAAATTATATATATATTTTTCAGTATGGTTAATTACTAACACATACTAAGGCTACGTGGCGCCATTATGTATCCGAAAGAGAAACGTCAGACACTAGATGAGTATGAGGAAGATTTTGCCACTCACAGCTGCTTACTTCGTAATTTTCATGCTTATCTCACTTATTTTATAGATGATCCTGTTTTGATATGTATTATTATTATTAATCTCTTTATTGTAATAATCTTGGATCATACGTATCAATATATATTATATATATATATATATATATATATATATATATATATATATATATATATATATGCCCTTTTTATCAATCCGAATCGCTAACTTGAATATGATTATTTATGTCAAGTCTGGCTTTAAGTTCAGCATGCTTTAAAGAATGTACATGTGATGAACCGGGAGAAAATGAGGGTCTGAAGCACAGACTTTTTCAGTCTGTTTAATAACTCGATACAGCGTATCCAGTAAAATGGATACGGCGTATCTCATCTTTTTATTATTTTTAATGTATTTTATTCCAGGCTCGATACGGCGTATCCCTTACCATGGATACGGCGTATCGAATGACCTGATGAAATTTCCAGAATTTTAGTTTTAATTTTTAGGTTTATTTTCTACTAACCATCGATTCACAAGATATGCACTAGCTGTAATTTTCAAAATAACACAGGTAGTTTACGAAGAAGTGGTGGTTTACATACATTCTGAATTTTCTGTGTGTTGTAGCCATGTTGGCACTCAAACGCCATTCCACACAGAAAATAAAAAGTTGCTCACAAACGCATAATGGAGATTCATACCGGGCAAATCTCAGGGGAGTTTTCCGTTCTAATTCTTTCTGTTTCCTATTTTTAATTTCAATTTTAAACAACGAGGACGTTGTTTATCTTAAATGGGGGGATGGAGAATTAGAACGTTACTTGTCCTTATTTTTCAAAAATTTGCTTAATATGTGCTTAATATGCTTAAATTTAAAATTTTTCTAGCATGTTTTTGTTAAATCTAAGTTGCATGACCGCACACATAACCCTTATTTCCAAATTGTGAGAATTTAGCCTTATCTGTTTCCCAATATTTTACCTAAATTCCACAAAAATATGAGTGTGTCGGTGACTTGTAGTAAACTTTAGAACTTGGCTTGTATACTATTCGAGACCACCATAATGAGTATTATTGAAATAATTGGAGTGACATGTCTAACTAGGTAAATTTCTAGGATTACACCTAAATAGCCTTTATATGTTATGTGTTATTAACTAACTACACTGGTTAGTTAACCCCATGTTAAACCTTTGTTACTCTTAGAGTAAGATACCCCTAGAAAAAACCTCAGAGCCATTCCTTTCGTTTCTTACACCAATTTAAAATGTTTCGTTACACCTTTACACCTTAGCCTACCCTGTAGATTTAAGTCCGTGGTTAGTCGCTTTTGGTAAAAGCGTGTATTCCCTACGTTTCCTGTGTTCGTGTGCGTAATTATTATCTATGGTTAGGTTAGGAATTGCAGAATGCAATGGAGTAAAAGTAGATATTGTATTTTTTATTTTCGTGTGTTTACTACTTTCATTGTTACCTTTATGTCTGAAGTTATGAAAAGTATGGAGAAAAATTATCCAGGTTTATTGTAATGGTGATGTGGTGAAATTTTACACTATTTGGCTTTAAAAAATCTAAAAAAACAGAAAAGAGAAAGAAAGAAAGAAGAAGTTGGTGGGTTTTATAAACCAACAATGTAAAGTTGTGTACTAGTAGAGATATCGCTACTGCTTGTTGTATTATATTTATGGATTGTAAGGGAGTTTGCCGTTATGGGAATGCCAACTAAGGTTTATTCTCTGAATGAGATATTATTGAGTTTAATTCATGTCTACCTACTAAAGCGTGAGTTTCCGGGTTAAAGCGTAAGTTAGTCTATGATTTGTATCTTATTCATGGGATGGTTGGGAAGTGATTAACCACACTTGTTAGGACTTAATCTATTTGTTTTATTTATTTTATTTAACACCAATTATTTCCCAATTGTTATCCTTACCTTTTTACCAAGTAACTAAATTCGTTGTTAGCTTTCGAGCATCCGAATATGGTAACGGCTAAGTGAGAATGTCAAAAGCATGAATAAGGTAGTGACCATCCCAGTTTTAGACTAATCGAACGACGCGTCAATGATATAGATTATGTCTTGGTGACCATCCGTTATGAAAATAACCAGCGAACCAGGATACACACTAGTAACCATCCGTTGTGTGAGGAATCGAGGGCTCGCGCTAGCAATCTACTAAGTTTGTGTGGGAGACGTTTAAACAAAGCTAGGTATAACCCTTAAGCCTTACCCAATTTACCTCTTTAGACTTGTCACTCCTTAGCTTTAGTGGTGGAGATGTGTATCCTTACCAAGCTTACGATAGAATATTCGTCACGACCTAGCAATTGAGCAAATTACTTAAATGTTACCACATAGATTAGTTGAGTGATTTGAGTGATTTCATTTTCCTACTTCGTGAGGTGTTTGGTTGTGCAATTATGATTAAAATGAATGAGTGCATAAAACTATAAAAAAATAAATCCTAAGTTGTATTTAGGATACATTTTCATAAGTTTAAATCTAAGGTTTACTTGAGGAAAAGTAAAGTTCAAGTGGGGGGATATTTGATGATATCAAATAAGTACATTTTATTGGCATCATTTATCCTATGTTATTCGCTTGTTTTATATTATTTTATATGAGAATTGATACTTAATCGCTTACTTTTGTAATTCTCAGTTATAAACAAGTATTTGGTGAAAGTTAGCTATTTTGGACGTAAATTGGAGCAAAATGGATCAAGTTGGAAAAGTCTACTAAACTGAAGGAAGATATGCCGTATCATTCTAAACAGATACGTCGTACATAAAGACTTAGACGAATATGAAGACCATTGCCTGACTTTGAAGCATGCGCCGTATGGAATTATCCCATACGCCGTATATGAAACCTTGGTCAACGAGAAGATCTGACTTGTTTTACTCCAGATACGCTGTATTACATTCCATGTATGCGGCGTATTAATCTCAAGACTTAACCAAATAATCCAAGAATCTAAAGGACGATGCGCCGTATGAAGACTGAAGCTGCGCCGTATCTTATGACGGTGTACAAAAATTCTAGAATATAATAATCTTGGACCCCACGCGAAGTTACCTAGATACGGCGTATTGACCCTGTCATCAGAAAGTATAAATACCCCATTCGACAGCCACATTCGACACACATACCAAGGGAGAAAACCAGACGAATTGGCAGCACAAGACACAATCTAAAGGACGAATTCAAAGCAGTAAGAAGGTCCTGCTAGTATTCTAATTCATAGGAAAACTCTTTTACTTGTATTAGCAATCTGTTAATCGTTGAGTTAGCGTCTTTTTCACTATTTGATCAGACTTAATTGTTTCCAACTTTTATAAAGAGTATTTGATGTTTATTTGGTTTCTTAATGCATGTGCTTTGATTACATATTGAGTTTATCGCGCCTTGTCAACGTAGGCTCGCGCAATTACTTCATTAACATCGTTTGCATAGTTAATGTAAGCCTGTAAAAGGGATAAATAATATATAAACTTAGTAATCATTAGGTGTTTACAAGCCTGTGTTAAGAATTCCACTTAGAGAAAATATATTTTAGCACTCATCTTATACAGCTAAGCAATTAAATGTGTGACAAGTTTTCCTACTATCGGCCAGGCCTCTTATCTGTATCTACTTTCTATCTGTGTACGTGTGTGCCATTCGTTCCCTTGTCTTATTTACTATTTACTTAATCTACACAATCGTGCCAGTCTCTCAGGCTGAAAAACCCCCTTGCGTTAGATTAGGTCATTAGAAATAACTTAGGATTAAAATATTGATAGATATCTAGGTGTTAACGTCCCACTCTTAGTGTTCGACACTCTACTTATCAACTAGCTACATTGATCGGGTACACTTCTCGTTAGTGTGTGTTATAGGATAAGTCGGCTAAATATAAATTTAAAACTTGATAATATAATCTATTCTACAACGATATATGCACGCATCATTTCGTTACACCTATTCACCTTAGCCTACTGTGTAGTCTTAGTTTATGATTGGGAAGTCACCTTTTGCCTAATTTTGAGGTTTGGGTAGAGAGATTCGGTAATCACGCCTACAATGAAGACATATTTTTGAAGATCATTGAAGACCTCCCATATTCCTCATATATGATTCATCTCAAGTAGGGGGATGTCTATTTATTAGTTATGTTTATTTGTTTATTGTTGTAAGGATAGTGCAAGTATTATAAGCACTACTCCATATTTGTGAGCTTATTGGACTTGAATCGAGGAACCTACCTCGATGACATTCGATTGAAGATTGAATTTGATGGCAAATCTACATCAACTATTTTTGAAGACCAAGTTAGTGTGCACCTTGCTATATGACATCTACTTATGGCACACTAACTTGTTACATCATGATCCGGTTTTCGCGTCGTGAGGCTTGAACTTTGGATGGACGGTGGGCGGTGACAACTAGGTTATAGGCTAAGACTATTTGCTTGTTTATTTTTCACCATTTATGTGCATCCCATGTCTTATCCTACCCTTTAGTCATGTGTTAGGTGAGGGAGTGAGCAGTCATTGGTGTCTTGGCCATGGATTTGGTCATGTATTGATGGTCTTTGTCGCCTTCGCCGTAGCATGTTAGTAATGACAATTCACCTTTGCCTTATAAAATTGTTCACCCAACGTTGCCTTTAAAGATTGTCTTGACCTTAGCTCCAGTGGTGGAGATTTGTGTAACTGCCAAGCCTATGATTGAATACATGCTACGACCATGCAATGAGTGACCACCCCGAAATTGACACTTAGAATATAAAGAGTATGAGTGTTTTGTTCCCATTTCGTGAGGTGTTTAGCTTTGATAAATTCTAGCATAGGAAGTTTTTGAACTCATATTTTCCAAGTCTCTTGGGGAATATCTTCTTAAGAATATTTCTAATAAGGTCTACTTGAAGGCAAGTAGAGTTCAAGTGGGGGGATATTTGATGACATCAAATAGTCTTGATATTTTAGTGTCAATTTCCCTCTAATATGCTCATCATTTGTATCATTTTAGTTGAATATATACTCTTATTCATTAATATTTCATTTTCAGGTTATTAATGAGCATAGGAACAAAGAGACGTGGATTTGGAAGGTTATTAGAGCAAATACACAAGAGTATGCTGACCAGACAAGAGTTTCGGCGTAATTCCATACTCTACTAACGCCGTAACTAGGATTAACACTAGAAGACCAAAATTCAACGCAGTTCAAGGTTACGGCGTAACTCCAACGTAAGTTACGCCGTATATATTTCAAGACTTAGAAGAATTTCATGGTCCAGATAGTTATGCCGTAACCATTTGCGAAGTTACGACATAAAAGTGGTGAATTATTTAACGAGAGTTCTACGATCGTAACATATCTTTAGGTTACGCCATAAAGTTATTACTATGGATAAGATCTTCTAAGATACGAAGGTTACGGCGTTACTAACCCTATGGGTTACGTCGTAACTAAAACGAGGCTATAAATACAAGCCCTAATTCTGCATTTTTAAATATCTTCTCAACACACAAAAACCAGAGGACGATTTAGGGCTTCAAGGAGGATCATATTCAGCAGCATACAAGTCATTTCAAAAGGAGAATTCACACCATTCACTGCATAAGTTTTAGTATTTCATATTACATTCTTGTATTTGATTCGATGTCTTTCAATATTGTTGGGAATGCTCCTAACACGTAAATGGAACGACATTTACGGGATTACATTAGTTACTATGTAAGCCTCAAACACATGGACTATAAATGTAATATTGTATTAGTTGGTTGTGTGTTAGACTATAAATACCCCTCCATACTTCCATGGAGGGGTGGGACTTGAGTTTTTATTTCACTTTCACTTTTATTAATAAAACCAGGTTTCCTCTCTCTCTCTCTACACTCTCTCTCTAACCATAAGGATGATGTATTTCCATCATACCCGACCTCCCGAATCACATAATCATCCAAAACACGATCCATCAATTGGTATCAAGAGCCAAGGTTATTAGTTTTGGTTGATTTTTTGTTATGTTATCTTGTCAAAATCGTACCTTTTTTTGTAGATCTGAACTGTTTTGAAGCTGGTCTCACCATTATCTTTGCTGGACAAATTTTTTTATATCTTATGTGTTTTATTGTAGTAAACAGATTATATACATGTTTTTGGCGTAGCTAATGGTCAATAAGTTTTAAACTTTCATTAACTGTTGTATAAATCTGCTTCTTGGTCTAGTTGTCCAACTTTGCATTTTTTTTTGTACTACTTATCATATTGAGACTGGGTTGCACCAAAACCTATGAATCTTGTGGTCTAATACTGGTAGGAATCATGGTCTGAAAAAGTGGTCAGAAAATAATGGTCAGAAAATCGTCGGAATTGTCTAAACCCACTTTTATCGGAATTGCTTGTAAAGCAATTCTGACAGACCCTAATCCATCGAAATTGCTTGTAAAGAAATTCCGACAGACCCGTTGCAATTGATCCGTCAGAATTCGATCCGTCAGAATTCAAACTGTCGGTATTGGATTTTTATCATAATTCATAAGGTCAAACAGTCAACCTGTCGGAATTGGATTTTTATCGCAATTCATCAGGTCAAGTGGTCAAGGTTGTCGGTATTGTGTCTATGACCACCTATTGGAATTAAAAGAAAACAAATCAAGATGAAGTAACAGACCATGACCACAACCACACTGCCAAAACAAATCCAATCCCGACAGAATACAAACATCACAACAACAACATCTATCCTAAACCCACCTCATCCAACTAACAACAAGACTCGAACATAAAATTAAATAAAGATCTCAGATTTTTTCTTTCGTGTTACAATAGGTTCGTAGACATCAACAGTCATAAACACGAAAAGATTGTATCCTCATCGATCTACAAGAAGTGTAACTTCTTTTATTTATCCGACACGAAAAAGGATAAGAATATAACAATTATGTTATCTTCTTCCTTTGGTTCGTTCATAACAAAAAACGTTAAACACATCATTAAAAACCTACCGGAGACCAATCCATTGATCTTGAAGCCGTAACATATTGCTCTTCATGGATTAAATCATTCGAACAAGAAAGGATATAGGTTGTGTTCGATTTTAATGTTGGAGAAGAGATGAAATGAGATCTAGATTAGTGTAGATATGGGAGATGCATTTGGAGAGATGAAAGATGAGATGAGGGCGGAACTGATGATGTATGAGTTAGGGTTACAACTAATGAACCATAGGTTTAGGGTATAACTTCTAATACCGGTTCATTATTTGTGGTGCATTAGACTTGAATCGGGCCTGGTATTTAATTTAAGTTGGACTGAATCCAAATACATGGGCTGAAATTTTTATTATTTGTTTATTGAATCCACATTCTATCAAAACCTTGAACTGAAATGTGATTATTCAAATGTATTTTAATACATTGAGTTAATTTTTGGTATATTATTTGGCAGAAAAGAGTGGTATTTTGGTTATTACAAATTTTCATGGGGATGCATTTTTATCAAGATCGGGAAAAACCATTATCAAAGTTCACTTAACCAAGTAATGAAGGCTAGTTTTGGGCATATAACCGCAAGATGTGACTGCGGCATTAATTAATTATTATTTATTTGAGGTTGAAGTGAGATATCACGGATACGTGTACTTATTTTCACAGACGAATAACCCACAGGTCCCATAACCCACAGGTCCTAGGATCGTAACCTGGCTCTGATACCACTTGTTAGGTCCTAATTTAGCTTAACACAATATATAAACTCAACGTATAATAATAACTAATGTGTATAATAAAGAGAAAGAGAGTTAAAGATGAAGAGAATGGTTGATCATTAATTCATACAATTCAATAGCAAAGGTTCGGTACAATGAACTAAAAACCAACAACTTAAATGAGATACATGAGGGTCCTATTTATAGGCACATACTTAGGGCAACATATGCCAAATGCTTCTAGAAACAATTTACATAACCACATGGCCCATGGGCTTCTTATGAGCCATGTGGATCAATCCAACCTAAAGCCCTATTAACGAGCAACCTTATTACAAATACATGACCAATACTTGAATAATAGTGAAACGTGTTCCCAACAATCTCCCCCTAAGGATTGGTCATCAAGGTTGCTTGACGTCTTCTTTGCTTCTTTGGCTTCGATGTCATTAGAATCTTTGTTCTTTGTTCTTGTTGTAATGTGATATGGTAATGTCTTGATCTGCCTTCCACCAACGTTCTTTAATCTTGATGTCTTAACGTCTTTTCCACCATGCTCATATGTATTTTGACTTTTGTTCTTCATATATCAAGTAGTTCTCACTTCATAAGCTTCAATCTTTGACTTGTGAAAGTTTGTTATGCTTGATCTTTGACTTTTCTTTGACTTCTTTGAACTTTTGTTAACTCTTAGTCTTTGTGAGATCTTTTCTTTGGGATATGAGCATGATCGAAATGGTGGTGGTGGAACTCCTGGTCTCCATGATTACCTGAAATATAAACAGTTAGCAATAAATCATCCGGCACTTGTAGATTCGGACTTCGAGATCGTCAACAGCATAGTGTGAAGACTTTTTCTAATCCTAGCCAAGGCCGTTCCTGAACCGGATGCCCCCAAAAAGGCTAACACAGATACACCGAAGTGTATCAACGATTCAGGTAAGCCGCTGAAGTATACCGAAGTATCACTTCACGACTGTAGACCGTTAGGAATTACCATGAACACTAATAATCCAAAGGGATTACCGAAGTGACCTGCTGTCAGGGCTGTTTGATGTTGACCCTGGCAGGATTTCCATTCAGTCACTGAGAATCACAATTTTGTAAATTCCCTCATGAATGTTCTCGGCAGATTACTAAGATCTGCGTAGGACTCTTATAATTTGCAACTGGTGTTCTTTTAGTTGAACAACCAGTGTAGAAATGTTAAGTGTTCCTATGAGATCTTTTATGTATCTCGTAGCTCTAGACTCGATTAAGTGCTTATTGGTTTTTAGTCGTCGGAGGCATGGAGCAGAGTGCCTCCTTTTCAATATCAACATATCTCGAAGTGAGAGGTCGATAGATAATGAAGGGTTCTTCGTGTGAAATGAAACAAGTGTCTTTTGAGAGACACCCGAGTGGCAAGAAGGTTTTAGTGCAGTGCTTCACTGGGTCCATGACAGCTTAATCTTCAATACCAATATCACCTTAGTAACAACTAGTAGCATATGAGTTGAACCCGATTCCTGCCCTAAGGTTGAACAAATGGAGGGCTATTTCTTTTCACCCTTTTCTTTAATTTTCTTTTTCATTCTTCAACCCCTTCTTTCTCCTTTTATTTCTTTCTCCTTTTTCAATCATACCTAGGACTTTCTAGTTCTAAACTATTGGTATTGTCCTTGGGTAGACCCCTCCGGCTCTGGCGGATCATAGGATGGTTTCCTAACCTTAGTCACCTTATATCTCCATGACTAATCCTATGTTTGCCATAAACCAATCTTTTTGAAAATCTCTCCAAGTGCTTATGAGTGTAAAACTTATATTGTTTACACTTTGAGAGTTTGCATTTTTTTAGAAATACTCCCCCTTAACATGTGCTCATAATTGTTTAAAGTAAATTTGCACATGTCGGATAGAGTCAGCACTTTTTAGAATTGATTAATTTTCAATGAATATGATCTTTGCGAGACACATTTACATCACTAGTTAAACTAGCTTGAAATTATTACCCGTCCAGATCATATTCAAAGTAAATCACTCAAAATTGGTACATTCTACTTAGACAAGTCCTTTGCGAGACACGTTTACGTCACCGGATAAACCGGCTTGAAATTATTACCCGTCCAGGACATGTCTTTTCGATTACTGACTTTTGATATCATTAAGTCGATCTCATACGAGATTTCAACTTTGAATTACCATATTTTAATCACATATTCATTCTCCCCCTCAAATATAGCATATTCATGTTGTTTTTGATAAAATGTTGATTAAAATATGCTTTTTGAGGTTTACGGGAAGAATTTCAAGAGCTTTTGTCGTTGCGAACAAAGATTTTGTTTTTAAGTACTCCCCCTTAACAAGGGCGTACTTGTTCTTTTGAGCAAAAATTGGAAAAAAACTTAGAAAAATTCTGGTTAATTCTGCTCAAAAGTAATAACCTTTTGCTTCTTAGTTTAGGATTGAGGCACTGAAGCGTACCTCAGGGTCCTTTCTTTACAAGAACGGGTTGTGCACTGTTATCTGTGCACAAGCCATTAAGCATGATTTTGACGGAACATTTTTTGTTTTGTAAATACTCCCCCTCAAAACTCGCATTTGTTTTGAGAATTTTAAACTTTTTAAAGTTTGAGGGAAGGAGTCTTCTTGAAGCACAATTCTGAAAGATTTAGAAATTTCAGTTTGAAAAATTCTTGAATGAATTTTGCTTCAAGGTAACTAAAACGTTATACTCTGAAATACTCCCCCTCAAAACTAGCATATGTTTTGACATTTTTTAAACTTTGGAGCGAATTGGGGAGTAAAGATTTGAAAATCTTGAACAAAATTTTGAAAAGTTTTGAAAAAACCTTTTGAAAAATTTTGAATAAATTTTGCTCAAGAGTAAAAAGTTTTTGATAAACTTTGCGTAAGAACTTCTTTTCTGTTAGGATTGCCACACCAAAACGTACAACAGGGTCCTTTCTTTGACTTGAGCTTAAAGATTTTCAAAGTTTTTCTAAAATATCTCAAGCCAGAGAAGAATTTGCTTATTGTTTTTAGGATAAGTGCACGCTTGGTTTTATTGAATGGTTTAGCAAGGCACTTTCCTTTCTTTGAAAACCCGAGTTGTACACTGTAATGTGTGTACAAGTCATAATGTTGAAGTCCGAGTCCTTAGCTGAAGTACTAAGAAGTCATAGTGGGTTTTCTCCATCAGTAGTCACTACAAAAAGCCGTCAGAATGATAATAGGTTCGATAAAGAGTTAGCAGAGAGGAGTTTAAAAGAGTAGAGATGTTATCAGCAGTTGATTCTCACGGGCTATTTATGGTACTTCACACATATTCGACTAATTGGACATACAGGGTTACGCTGCCTCCATTTTCCATCATAAACATAGTGTGATGGAAACATAAAGGACCTACCTGTGACCTCTTGAGAACCTAATCTCTGATTCTTAAATTAGATGAAGTCGGTCTTAGAATCTAATCTCTGATTCTTGAATTAGATGAAGTTGGTCTTAGCGTCTAGGTTTGGATTTATGGTACTTCACACTTGTTTGTTTAATTGGACATATGGGGTTACGCTACCTCCGTTTCCATCGTAAACATAGTGTGTATGCTTCCGATTCTGCGAAGACATCGTGGGGGAAGAGAGAGTGGATGTTCTTTGACTTTTCTTGAGTTTTTTGCGAAAACACTCTTTTTCCACAAATATCTGCAATCAGGGGGAAGAAATGTGCACATCGGGGACGCATAACAGACTCACGTGATTGAGCTTACAATTTTATTACTACCGGAGAGATGTCTGCAGAGATGATCAGTGGTTCAGTTTTGTGATTTTGGTGTAATCATTTCAACTTTCGCAGATTGTGAAGTGTGAAGTAGCCTACATATGTGAGAAGATCTTGTTGATTTCTTGCATGTTTGTTGGGAATAAAATGTTCAAGTCAAAGAGCCTGCCAGATATGTCAAAGAGCCTGCTAGTTGATTTTGAAGAGTATGAAGATGTACTAACAGTACCTTATGGGTAGAAGGTACTGCTAGTTGATAAAGGTCCTGCCAAGCTTTATGTCAAGTTGATAGATATTTTGTAATAGATATTTAGTTGAATTATTAGTCTTTGTACATTGTTATACGTTAAGTAGAAGTAGTTTAGTCCTCTGTGGTTCACAGAAGAATATTACAGAGTTGTTACATTGGTAGTTGTATTTAATTGTAGGCTAGAATAGTCAAAGTATCATTTTATATTCAACCACTTGACAACTTGTAATAAGGGTACCTTATACTATAAAAGGTTCCCTTAGTCACACTTCATGCATGCATCTCTTCAACTATTAACCAAAACTGAACAATCTCTCAAGTAACTTAGTTACTCATTTCACAAATCCTTTTACAATCTAAGATTCAAGATTACTTTGTAATCCCGGTGATAGTTAGATCATCCGTATTATTTTATCAATAATATTGAATCGTTTTGTGTTAACTAAAGTTGTGTTCCTTGTTCATTACATACTCACGTTTACATAAACTCACCACCTTTGTGTTCTTTTAAGTGTGTTGTAGTAGATTCCGCATACTAAACACATTCATACATAAATATCCCAAACACGTTACTAAGATTCACATCCCAAGTGTTTGCGCAATCCTTTCCACAAGTGGTATCAGAGCCAGGCTGATATTTACAAATTAAAAGAACAATGGATGTTGAACATATTCAAACAAATGTTGCAGCAAAACTTCCATTACTCAAGCAAAATGAGTTTGATATGTGGCGACTAAGGGTAGAACAATATTTCCAAGTGCAAGACTATGCACTTTGGGAGATCATTGAAGAAGGCAACTCATTTAAACCCTCAATCACCACTACAACAGTAAACGATGCACTTGTAACACAAATACAAACATACCCATCAAGTGCAGAAGAAAGAATTCAGAAGCGAAATGATCTAAAAGCCAGGAGTATGTTACTGATGACTATTCCAAATGATCAGCTTTTGATCTTTAACAAATACAAAGATGCTAAAACCCTTTTTGAAGCTATTGTGGCTAGATTTGGTGGTAATGATGCTACCAAGAAAACACAGAAAACACTACTCAAACAGCAGTTTGAAAACTTCACAGCCACAACAAATGAGTCTTTGGACAGTATGTTCAATAGACTTCAAAAGCTTTCAAGCCAGTTAGCCATCCATGAAGTGATGATAACTCAAGAAGATTTAAACTCCAAATTTCTTAGGAGTTTACCTTCTGAATGGTCCATGCATGTCATTGTCTGGAAAAACAAGCCAGATATTGATCAGATGAGTCTTAATGATCTCTACAACAATTTCAAAATAGTAGAGCATGAAGTGAAGAAGACTACTGGGTCAAGCTCAGGAAATATGGCTTTTGTTTCATCTCCAAGCACCTCAAAGGTTGTTAATGAAGAAAAAGATGGCAGAGAAGAAGGTACTGCCAACACAAACTTTGGTACTGCTAGTACTTCCAGCAGTACCAAAACCATTTTAGATGAAACAATTGGGTGTGCCTTCCTTACATCACAACATAATGGGTCCATATTAACTTTTGAAGATCTTCAAGAGATTCATGAAGATGATCTTGAAGAAATGGACATAAAATGGCAACTCTCACTTCTGAGCATAAGGGCTAAGAAGTTGCTGATGAGGACTGGAAAGAAGATAATGATAAATGGAAATGAGCCTGCTGGGTATGATAAGTCAAAAGTGGAGTGTTACAACTACCACATGAAGGGTCACTACTCTAGAGAGTGTAGAAGACCTAAAAATCAGGATGACAATGGTAGAGGGTTTGACAACAGGAATAAAGAAAGCTTTGAGAAGAAAGGAAGCTTTGAGAGCAAGAGTAAGGCAGTGGAAATTGCTGAACCTAAAGCAATGGTTGCTATTGATGGCATGGGTTTTGATTGGAGTTTTATGGGTGAAGAAGAGTCAACTTCAGATGAAATGGATTTGATGGCATTCTCCACTCCTGAGGTACAAACTACCAAATGTTCTAATAATTGTGAATTTTTTAAAGAATTAGAATTTTTAAAAAAATCTTATGATGCACTGACACTAGAACACAGAAAAACACATCAAAACTTAGTCGATTATAAGTTTGGTATGGCCAAACTTGAAAAACAAATCATTCACTTTAGAGAAAATGAACTCACCTTTTCTGATGCAAAAGCTATTCTTAATAGACAAATATTTTTGAAAGATTCAGAAATAGAAATGTTAAGAACTGAGTGTGCTAAAGTGACATTGGCTAGAGATAATATTCAACTGACTGTTACTAAATTGGAAATTGCTTCTGATTGCACAAGAAGCATAGTTGAAAATCAGATGAATAAAAGAATCAAATCTGGGATAGGATACAATAAATGTCCACCTCCTTATAGAGGAATTCCTTGTCCCCAAGGTATTGATCTTGCAGAATCAGGTTTACATGAATTTATTAACAAACCATTGGCTAAACCTGTAGAGAAAAGTGAACCTTCTGAGAGTGTTAAGAAAGCCTCACTCTCTAATAAAAAGGTGCTCACTAATAACAAATCAGATGTTCTAATCATTGAAGATTGGGTATCTGATGATGATGAAGATGAGACTATTTCTATCAAAGGAAACATAGTAGGACCAATCAGTCCTAAAAGAGTAGAAATTAAGGCTAAGGCTAAAGCTGTTTTGAAAACAGTTGAAAGTTGTGAAAAATGTAATAACAAACCTAGGGGAAGCCAAAGAAATTGGAACAACCTTAAGTCACAACAACTAGGTGATGACTTTGTTATGTACAATAAGGCTTGTTATTACTGTGGTAGCTTTAATCATCTTCATGCTTATTGTAATAATTGGGTTTCTGGGAGTAAATCAAAGTCTAAAACAAATGTTACTCACCCCAGAAATAGTTTTATTAAGTCTAACACCACAAAAGTTAAACATACTGTTAGACAAAATAAGCCTGTTATTACAAAACCAACTAATAAGGGTACAAGAAACACTTTCAAATATGTACCAAAAGTTGTGAATAGTCCTATTCAAAAGAAATCTGTGGTCAAAACACAAATTTGGAAACCAAAAACCAAAGGTCCTGCTAGACCAAAAGGTCCTGCTAGACAAAATGGTACTGCCAAAATTGGTACTGATAGACCAAAGACCACACAATGGATTAAAAGGGAAAATTCTGTTAAGTCCTCAGCATGTTGGATTTGGAAACCACTCTAATCAAAGGGTGCATCAACAATCCTGAAAAGGTTTGATTTCATTGATGCAAGAGGCAAACCCAAGTCTGTCATGGCTTGGGTACCCCAAGGAAACTAATATGTTTATTCATGTGCAGGAACATTCATCTGATATTGGTGATCAAGGATATGTAGATAGTGGATGTTCAAGGCACATGACAGGCAACATGTCATTCCTCACAGACTTCAAAACATTTGATGGAGGATATGTTACCTTTGGGGGAGGAATAAAAGGAAAGATCATTGGTAAAGGTACTATCAAAACCAGTAAATTAGATTTTGAAAATGTGTATTTTGTGAAAGAACTTCAGTTTAATCTCCTTAGTGTCTCACAAATGTGTGACAAAAAGAACCATGTTCTATTTACTGACAATGAATGTATGGTTCTTTCTTCTGATTTTAAAATGCCTGATGAGAGTCAGATACTTCTTAAAATCCCAAAAAGGAACAATATGTACAGTGTTAATTTAAAGAACATTGATCCTAAGGAGAGTCTAACTTGTTTGGTAGAAAAAGCCTCATTGGATGAATCTATGCTTTGGCATAGAATACTTGGTCATGTAAACTTTAAAACAATCAACACTATTGCAAAATATGATTTGGTAAGAGGTTTACCCAAAAAGATTTTTCAAAATGACCAAACCTGTGTTGATTGTCTAATAGGCAAACAACATAGAGCTTCTTGTAATCCCAAGACCCAAAACTCTATTTCTCAAGCTTTATACATGCTTCATATGGATCTCTTTGGTCCTACTAATGTGAGTAGCTTGAATGGAAAGAAATATTGTCTTGTTGTTACTGATGATTATAGCAGATTTACTTGGGTTTTCTTTTTAAGATCTAAACATGAAACTAGTGAGATTCTTAAATCTTATATCACTGAGGTAGAAAACCAATCTAATAAGAAAGTCAAAGTCATCAGATGTGACAATGGGACAGAGTTCAAGAATAGGGTTATGGATGACTTTTGCAAGGAAAAAGGAATAAAAAGGGAATTTAGTGTAGCTAGAACCCCACAGCAAAATGGAGTAGCAGAAAGGAAGAATAGAACACTTATAGAGGCTGCTAGAACTATGTTAGTAGACTCTAAGTTGCCTATTTCATTTTGGGCTGAAGCAGTTGGTACTGCTTGTTATGTACAAAACAGGGTTCTTGTGACAAAACCTCATAGAAAGACACCTTATGAACTTTTCTTTGGTAGAACACCATCTTTAAGTTTTATGAGACCTTTTGGTTGTCATGTCCCTATTCTCAATACCAAAGATCATTTAGGCAAGTTTGATGAAAAAGCTGATGAAGGCTATTTGATAGGGTATTCCTTGCAGAGTAAGGCCTATAGAGTGTACAATACTTGCACTAGGCTAGTGGAAGAGAATCTTCACATAGAGTTTCAAGAGAAACTAACAAATGTGAAAGGAATTGGACCAGATTGGATGTTTGATATTGATAGGCTTTCAGAATCTATGAATTATGTGCCTGTTTTAGGTACAAATACTAATGATGATGCAGGTTTTGAAGATAATGTTGAAACTCCTAAAGATCAAGATTACATCTGGATGCCAATTTGGAAAGGTTTGGATCCATCTTCAAGTCAAGAAGAACCTTCAAACACAAGAAATGAAGGCAATGAAGATGATCATGGAACTCAGAATCAAGAGAATCAAGAAAGTAGTGCAAATGACAATGGTACTGCTAGTTCACCAAATGGTACTGCCAGTTCACAAATTGATACTGCTGAGCCATTGAATGTTCAAATAGATGATTTTTTACCAGAAGAAGTGGGGATTGGCAATCTTCCATTTACCTATGAAGTTCCTACAACACACAACACTAGAATTCTCAAAGATCACTCAACTGATGATGTGATTGGTAGCATAGATTCTGGTGTTAGAACAAGATCTCAAGTTGGTTTATCTCAAGTCTTGTCTTCAGATGAAGAAGGGTTTATCTCCTCTATTTATGAAGAAAAGAATCATGATATTGCCAATATATGCCTGTTTTCATGTTTTCTATCTCAGGCTGAACCCAAAAACATAAACAAAGCTTTAGATGATGCAAGTTGGGTGGAAGCAATGCAAGAAGAGCTTCTCCAATTCAAGATTCAGAAGGTTTGGATATTGGTTGATTTGCCCAAAGGTCATAGGGCAATTGGAACCAAATGGGTGTTCAGAAACAAGAAAGATGAAAGGGGTATAGTGATCAGAAACAAAGCAAGATTGGTAGCCCAAGGATATACTCAAGAAGAAGGGGTAGATTATGAAGAAGTGTTTGCTCCAGTTGCAAGACTTGAAGCAATTAGGCTATTCTTGGCCTATGCTTCATTCATAGGCTTCACTGTCTATCAAATGGATGTTAAGAGTGCATTTTTATATGGTGAGATTGAAGAACCAGTGTATGTGTCTCAACCTCCAGGCTTCATTGATGCAGAATATCCAGACAAGGTTTATAAGGTTACCAAGGCTCTTTATGGTCTACACCAAGCTCCTAGGGCATGGTATGAAACATTGGCTTGCTTTCTACTAGAAAGTGGATTCCAAAGAGGCAGGATTGATCCAACTTTGTTCATCAAAAGAACAAAGAAAGACATCTTGCTAGTGCAGATTTATGTTGATGACATTATCTTTGGATCTACAAACCAAGACTTGTGTGTAGAATTTGAAAAACTTATGCATAGTAAGTTTGAAATGAGTTCCATGGGGGAACTTACTTTCTTTTTGGGTCTCCAAGTGAAACAATCTCAAGAAGGCATATTTATCAGCCAAGATAAGTATGTAGCAGAGATCCTAAGAAAATTTCAGTTTGCTGATTCTAAGGTTGCAAGTACACCAATGGATGCAGAAAAAGGGCTACTCAAGGATGCTGAAGGAGAAGATGTTGATTTGCACAATTATAGATCAATGATTGGATCTTTGATGTACCTTACATCATCAAGACCAGATATCATGTTCTCAGTATGTGTATGTGCAAGGTTTCAAATACATCCCAAAGTCTCTCATCTAACAGCAGTCAAAAGAATCTTTAGATATCTTAAGGGTCAACCTAGGTTGGGTCTTTGGTATCCAAGGGAATCATCTTTTGAATTGGTGGCTTATTCTGATAGTGACTATGCTGGTGCAACTCTAGACAGAAAATCCACAACTGGTGGATGTCAATTTCTTGGTTGCAGACTCATCTCTTGGCAATGCAAGAAACAAACAATGGTGGCCAACTCTACAACTGAAGCAGAATATGTTGTTGGTGCAAGTTGTTGTGGGCAAGTTCTTTGGATCCAAAATCAAATGCTTGACTATGGGTACAATTTTCTTAACACCATTATTTACATTGACAATAGCAGTACTATATGTATCATTAAAAATCCAGTTCAACACTCAAAAACAAAACACATTGAAATCAGACACCATTTCATAAGGGATTGCAATGAGAAAAGGTTAATACAAGTTGTTAAAATTGATTCTGAAAAGAATTATGCAGACCTTCTCACCAAAGCTTTTGATTTAGGTAGATTCAAATATCTTGTAGGAGGTATTGGAATGATAAATCTTTGAAAAACATGTGTTTTTGTACATAAAATTAACTGGTATTGGCTTTTAAACATGGTACTGCTAGTTAGTCAAAAGGTACTGTTAGTTCATAATTGGTCCTGCTAGTATAAAATTTGCTATGTTTTGTTCATATTAATGCTTAAATGTTTAAAATGCTATAGATCAAGTGATTTGCACTTTGTTCTTTTGGTTTGCAACTAACACATTTCAGGTTGATAACAAAACAAGAGATCTTCCAAACAAAAAGGAAGTTATTTACATCTCAGGGGAGGTAACAATCTCAGGGGAGGAAATGATAGCCCAGAATGGAAGATAAACCAATTTATGAAGGAAAAAGACAAGAGCATACAAGATGATGCAAAGGTTGAAAAAGATAGAATTAGATCACTTATTCAGAAGGGATGAAGCATTCCTAAAGGAGAAAGTTCTATCTAGATCAAACTAAGGAAAGTTTCAATTCAAAGGCATGCTAATAGATGATTTCACTTGTTGAACCAATCATCCAAGATACACAGCATCATTGTCTTTTTAATTTCCTCCATCCAAGGAAATTGCACCATCTTTAGGCCAATATGGCTTTTGGTATTCAGTTCACCAAGTTTTTACAAACTTAAGAGCTGGCTAGTCCATAAGCAAACGGATTTTGGTAAAGACAAATCAAATCCGTTGATGGTTGATAGTTTACCAAAAACTATATGGTTGTTAACAAACCATACTTAACTGTAAATAGTTAGCTAGTCCATAAGCAAACGACTTTTGGTAAAGACAACTCAAATCCGTTGATAGCTGGTAGTTTGCTAAAAACTATAAGGGATTTTTACAAAACTTTCAAAGGTACTGGTATTCAAAATTTGGTACTGCTAGAGTAAAATGGTACTGCTAGATAGCCGTTGAGCCTGTCAGAAAAAGTTTTAGCCGTTGGGCCTGGTAGTTAAAATTAGCCGTTGGGGTAGTTATGTCAATTATTGATGATTATATTATATTATATTTCACATATAAAAGATCTTTTTAACCGCCTTTACATTTACTTATTATAATCTTTCTTATTGTCGGTTAAAAGTAATTCTCAAAAATCATCTTTCATCAGTCCTTATCATAATTCACATACATCTTTCATCTTCTACCAGTACCACCAACAAATCCCACCATCATAATCAAAATTTTCGTTATCTTTCACCATGGATACCACAGTTGTTCTAAACTTTGTTCAACGTCACAATCAATTAGCCTTTTTGGAAAAGTCAGAGGATAATGCCTCTTTTCATCAAGTAGTGGACTTTTTAAATAACTCCTACATCAGGTTTGCTTTACTAGTCAATCCCACTATTTATGAATCTCAAATTTTACAATTTTGGAAAACAGCTAGAATTGAAACTTCTGAAACTGGGGAACAAAGGATTAAGGCCAAAGTGGATGGCAAACATTTGACTCTTACTGAGTCATCCATAAGAAGACATCTTCATTTGGATGATTCTGATGGTATTAGTCAGTTGCCAGATACTGAGATTTTTGAAAATTTGGAAAGAATGGGGTATCATGCTACTTCTACAAAACTCACTTTTCTAAAGAAGCATCTTACTCCACAATGGAGATTTTTAATCCATACAATCCTTCATTGTTTGAGCCAGAAGAAAACCTCTTGGGAGCAATTCAGTGGAAACATGGCTTCTGCTCTCATCTGCTTGGCTACAAACAGAAAATATAATTTTTCCAAACATATTTTTGAAGGGTTGATTAAAAATGTGGATAGTGAAACAAAGTTTTTGATGTATCCAAGATTTATTTCATCCATCATTGCAAAATCAAAACATTTATTGCTTCCCCCACACACTCTTTATGCAACACCAAAACTTTCTCACAAAGTATTTTCAAACATGAGAATTGGTTTTAGAGGGGAAGAAATACCACTATTTGATGAAATGTTACCACAACATCCAGAAGAACCAACACCATCAACTGAATCCCCATCATCTAGTTCTTCAAATGGTTACATCTCACCAACACATCAAACATCACCAATACCATCTCCAGTACCATCAGCAACACCACCAACATCATCACATCATGTATCACCACCCCAATCACCTCAGACAATGCAAGAACTAAAAGAGAAGGTGAAGCTCTTAGAAGATGCTCTTAAAAGACAAAACAAGAAATTTTCTGAGATCAACATCAAATTAGTAAAGAGGGTAAAGAAATTGGAGGTTGAAGTGAAGAAGCTAAAGGGTATAAGATCTGCAAAGGTTGTTTTATCTAGTTCTTCCAAATCAGATGCTAATAGGTTAGGTCACTCTTCCAAAAAGGGGAGGATGGATAGTTCTGAAGATGAAGAGGAGGCTCAATTTGAATTCCATGAAGGAACTCATGTTTATGATGAAGAGCCTGCTGGTGCAGGGCAAGAGCCTGCTGGGCCAGAGCAAGAGCCTGCTAGGATTGAGAGGCTATTGGCAATGGACTACAAAGGGTCTGCTGAGAAAGTGTACAAGAGAAAGAGGGACTTAGAGCCTCAAGGAGATTTGTTTGTTCAAGGGAGGTCATTTATTGCTGATGAGCAATCTTCTGCTCCATCTCAAGAACCAACTCCAAAGGATAAGGGCAAGAGCATTATGGTTGAAGATGAGCCAAAGCCCAAAAAGTTAAAGAAATCAGTGCAAGCATAGATGGCTAGAGATGAAGAAGAGGCCAAAAGAATTCATGAAGAAGAACTGAAAGCATTTGAAGCTTCAAGAATGCTTGCAGAAATGAAAGAGCATAAAGATGCTGCTCAGACTCTTCTTGATACTCAAATTGCTCAAGAAACCTTTGATGCACAGATGCAATGGATTATTGCTAATGATCCAATTGTGAAAGGCCAAGCATCAATAATAGTGAATGACAAGAATCTCAATTCTGATGAGAAAACAGCAGAGCTTGAATCTTTTATCAACAAGAAGTATAAAGAAGCAGCTCTGGCTGACATTTTTGAAAAGATGAAAGAAAGTGAGAAAAGAGGTTTTAAGGTGGGCAAATCATGGAAAGATCAAGTAACTTTTATGAAGAGATTTCTAAAAGGTCAAGCAAATTGGACTGATTATCAACTGAAGAAGAAATCTGCTGATGAAATCTACTTCTTGTATCTTCAAGCCTACAAAAGTCTTTACTACAAAGTTCCATCTGATGCAAAGCCCTCAATGAAGAAGAATGATGCTCAGAAGAAAGAAGAAGCAAAATTGGACTCAGAGCAAGTAAGTAAGATGTTAATTACTTTGCCAACTATCATACATGCTGATCCAATTAGTTGTAGACGCCCTATTATTGATTGGAATATTCACCATGATAGATTAGGAAAGTCATGGAAAAAACAAGGGTTGGGGGTCAGACTGCTATCTTTAAGAATTTTGAAAATCTAGTTAGAGCATGTGACAGAGCAGACTTGGAAGAATTGTGGAATCTAGTTCAGATAAGGCTAGACACAAATTCTAGTACTGATGTTAAGGAACAGGAACTATGGGTAGAATTCAATAGGATGTATGATCCTAGCCCAAAAGATGTTCATTGGAAATTTCCCTATCATGATCCTTCAACAACATGGGAATTTCTAAGCCTTAGCAGTATTCATCATCTTTACACACAAAGTGGGATAGAACTCTTTATGTTGGCTGAGAAAGAGTATCCACTTAGTTATGAAGTGCTTACAACCATGATCTCCAAGAGATTAAGATGTGACAAAGATGAAGAGAATTCAGAAATTGTTCAAAGTTTGCTGAGGAGCATATTTGAGCAATGTGAAAGAAAAAGGAAGAACAGAGAGTGAAGGTTTTTGGAAGAGTTCCCTCAAATCCTCAATGTATGTATTTTATTCATCAGAAACTTGTGTATTTTAAAGGAAATAACAAGTTTAGGGGAGGATTGTTGGGAATAAAATGTTCAAGTCAAAGAGCCTGCCAGATATGTCAAAGAGCCTGCTAGTTGATTTTGAAGAGTATGAAGATGTACTAACAGTACCTTCTGGGTAGAAGGTACTGCTAGTTGATAAAGGTCCTGCCAAGCTTTATGTCAAGTTGATAGATATTTTGTAATAGATATTTAGTTGAATTATTAGTCTTTGTACATTGTTATACGTTAAGTAGAAGTAGTTTAGTCCTCTGTGGTTCATAGAAGAATATTACAGAGTTGTTACATTGGTAGTTGTATTTAATTGTAGGCTAGAATAGTCAAAGTATCATTTTATATTCAACCACTTGACAACTTGTAATAAGGGTACCTTATACTATAAAAGGTTCCCTTAGTCACACTTCATGCATGCATCTCTTCAACTATTAACCAAAACTGAACAATCTCTCAAGTAACTTAGTTACTCATTTCACAAATCCTTTTACAATCTAAGATTCAAGATTACTTTGTAATCCCGGTGATAGTTAGATCATCCGTATTATTTCATCAATAATATTGAATCGTTTTGTGTTAACTAAAGTTGTGTTCCTTGTTCATTACATACTCACGTTTACATAAACTCACCACCTTTGTGTTCTTTTAAGTGTGTTGTAGTAGATTCCGCATACTAAACACACTCATACATAAATATCCCAAACACGTTACTAAGATTCACATCCTAAGTGTTTGCGCAATCCTTTCCACAATGTTACCCCCAAACTGAGTTTCCGCACTGAGTATAATTGTTATTGAGTGACTAGTCAGATGTGCTTGGTGTGGTTTAAGATGTTATCTACAAATTCCGCTGCATACTTAAAACCTTCAAAAGTTAGAAGACATGATTACTACATCAAAGTTTCGAATCTGCTGAAGACGATTGTCAGTTTGGGGGGAAGCTGATTCAGAAACTTCGCCAAAAAGAAGTGTATGAAGAAGCCGCTAAAGATACGCATCATGAATTGGGGGGAAGTTAATCCAGTTCATGCATATTACATCATTTGCCTACAAGTGAAGAAAAGTTCTCAAGCCGAGGTACAAGATGAAGACAAAGAGCGTCAACTGTAGTCATCCTCAGCACTTAAAGAGCTTATGAAGACTTTATTTTACTGAATTTTTTACTTGTAGGAAATGGTGTAAGTAATCCCTTATGTCGTCCCATTGGGGGAAGATTGTTGGGAATGCTTCTAACACGTAAATGGAACGACATTTATGGGATTACATTAGTTACTATGTAAGCCTCAAACACATGGACTAGAAACGTAATATTTTATTAGTTGGTTATGTGTTAGACTATAAGTACCCCTCCATACTTCCATGGAGGGGTGGGATTTGAGTTTGTATTTCACTTTCACTTTTATTAATAAAACCAGGTTTCCTCTCTCTCTCTCTCTACACTCTCTCGCTAACCAAAAAGATGATGTATTTCACTCATACCCGACCTCCCGAATCACATAATCATCCAAAACACGATCCATCAAATATGATATTAAACATTGAATTTTCTTCATTTATTAATATGATTGGCTAAACACCTTTGGTGTTGTAAAGCCTAGTTATGAAACTGTTATTGCTATGAGTTAGTTTTCTCATTTTCATATCGCTTTATGTGTATGATTTCTTTGATTATTCGCGGACACCCTTGTTTTGGTAGTATAGATGTTTGGTAGTATCTAGAAAACTAAGAGAATTGACCATAGGACCCTAGTGAAATAGGTTGCGAATAGTGGTAAGAATTGACCATGGGACTACCACTATCTTACGTGAGAATTGACCATAGGATCACTTACCAAACGGAAATGCTTAAGAAGTTAGTGGGAACCTAAGTTCCAAGAGGCCGGGTTTCATAGAATAAGTCTTAGATCGTAGCGGTGCTTAATTACTCTTCCGTAGGTTAAACCCACGAACTCTTGTAATCATTTGGTTACAGAGTAGGACGCTACGCAAAATAGGCTAGATAAATTTACCCGAGCAGTCTAGTGACTTTAACCCCCATGTGGAGCAATTGAAAACATTAATTAGAAAACTTAATCATGGCATAACAAGATTAGTAATTAGGCTAGCACATTTCTCCCTATTGATTATCTCTTCCACTTTTATTTTCTTTCATTTTTATTTCATTTCTTTAGTTTATAATTAATCAATTCAAAACCCCCTTTAAAACCAGTGACACTAGAACTTAAATTAAATTCACACGCTTAGCTCTTGGGACGACCTTGGCTTTACCAATTACTACACTACACACGACCGGGTACACTGCCCGTTAGTGAATTAGGTAGACCTTAGGTAGACGAGACTTTATAAATTTTAAAACCTGGTCAGAAATCCTGCATCACCGTGTACAACTAGAAAACATCACATAACGCATACCGGCACGAGTCTAGATATCATTTTCATTCATTTAACATATCACGACTTCTAAAAGTTCATTTTATGAGTTATATCATTATTTCATGGTTTTTATTAAAACCCGCTTTCATTTTTACAACCCGTCTTTTATTATCAAACTTGTGCATAACCCGACTAGTAGACTCGGGAAACAAATAAAAACCAACACACTCTTTATTTTCCTTGTGTCGACCAACTCAAAACAAAAACAATCCCACGTCGCCCCATATACTAAACCAAGGAGCATTTCATTTCTTATATAAACAACCCTTATACCACATTTCACCACTCATATTCCAAAACCCTAAAAATAAAAACCCTTTCCCTTCTCTCTTCTCCTCCTTTCTCCTCTTGTGGCGCCGACCACCACCACCACCCTAGTGGTGTTTTCCGTTTTGCTTCTTCATTTTTGGGTTGTACTTCCGAGGTCCCAGGTTCGTGGTGAAGATATTGGTGTTATTAGTTTTTCATCTGGGGTTGTTTTGATCTTAATCTTTCTTTAATCCTCCACTAATCATCTAAGTTAATCTTTTCATAAAAAGTTTTATAATTTCTTAATCCTTATCATTTCTACATCTTAAGGACGAGTTGATCGTTAAATTTCTCATTAAAAAACTATCTTTTTATTCGTATATATTTCGACACATATGAAATATTTTGGGGAAAATTGTATCATTATGGTTGTGTGGTTTATTTGGTTACATAAAAGTGTAAAACGGCTATTTGGTATAGCTTATTCAGTCACATAGCTTCTTAGCTTATTTTTTGCTTATTGGCTTATTTTAGTATTATTATGGTAACAAAACATTGAGTATAGCTTATTTGATCTTATTAAGAATTAAAGTTTAGAACTTTGATGTCAAGTTAGCTTATTTGAGCTTTTTATTGAATAAAGTTGGAATCTTTAGTGTCATATTAGTGTATTAGAGCTTATTATAGGATAAAGTTTGAATCTTTGGGTTCGTGTCGAACTTATTTTGTTTGGTATTGTTGGAAAATAGTCGTTTTTGTAAGACTTGGCAAAGTAAGAATAAACAAACGAGTCATGCTCAATTTTCATTAAAATTTTATACTTAGAAATATTACTTAAACCTATCTTCTAAAAATAACAACAAAAAGTCCAATCCGCAGCCACTTCGGCTTATTTTGATGTAAAATGTTTAAAAGTGCAATCCGCAGCCACTTAGGCTTATTTTGATGTAAAATGTTTAAAAAGTCTAATATGTGGCCACTTTGGCTTATTTTGATAGAAAATGTGTAAAAAGTATAATGTGTGGCCTCTTGGGCTAATTATTGAATTTTGAATCGTGTTGAGCTTATTATGAGTTATGATGGATTTTTGGTTTCGTGTCGAGCTTCTTTGGGTAAATTTTGGTCATTGGTTTATTGTGTTGACAATTTGACCTTATTAAGGTTGTCGTTGTCGTTTTCGCAAAATATTCTTTAAGCCAACTACTTGGGGTATTTTTATAAAGTTTATATATACATACAAATGGAAAAATTTGTCGTAAAGCTATTTTATCAAATAAAGCTACCACACAAACGGATGATACAAACTTTTATAAAATGCATATGCATCATTTCAATTTACACATTGCATATTTCTAAGTCATGTCGTTATTCATTAGGTCGTGGCCCGGTACCATTGCACTTTATTTCATGATCAGTTATTTCTATAACTTTCCTTTCACTCAAGGTGAGTTCATGGCCCCTACTTTACTTGTCTTAAACTATTTTGGGGTGAGAATACATGCACACTTTACTTATTAGTTTTACTCGAACTCTCTACTCAAATTACTCTCATGCATGATTTATTTACACGAAAACATTTTCTGTCTTACTTTAATACTTGTTCGATTTCTCGGATGCATAACTTACTTACTCATTACATACTTGATTTCTTACTCATGGATAGAAGTGCTTGAAACATATATGTGAGTTTATAGCGCCACTTTAAACTTATACTTGCTATTCAAACTTTGGAGTGAGAAACATGCAAACTCTTTTATGGACTAGAAACTGAAACTTATGCTTTGATAAACTATTACATGGATTAGCCTAAGCCCTTGTATCGCTAATGCCCACTCTCATGAACCATCAATTCCTGTTGGAAAGCGCGAATGTGTTGTTCCCTTTGCACTGATAGTGTTAACTAAGAAGTTAAACTATTCGTGATCTATGGTAAAGCAATATATTTAAAAGACTTTGTTAAAAGATAAAACGTAAATTAAAAGACACAAGGTTTTTCAACGTTTAATTATATTTGCAATTAACAAAGAATTATACCCCAAGTGTTTGCGGAATAACACTTGGAATTGAAATGACAAGTATGGTATGACTCCTCACTAAACTCAAGGTAAGTTTGAGTACAACTATGCTAACCAACTGAGCTATCTCAGGGACTTAGTTGCTTTAGAGGAGTAAAAGGTGTTTGTGAATGTCTAAGCAATAATTGCACAAACTTGTCAACCTTTTACTCCATATTATGAATCCTATTTATACACAAGTATTTTACAACCGTTATGATAAAGACAAAGATGACCTAAGCTAGTGTGGACAAAATACTTACGTATTTTGTCTCTGTTACAAGAACCTATTTTGGGTATAGGGCAATATTGCTTTCTGAGGAACAGTGATGACATTGTTCTGATCTTTATCCTTTCAGGGAAAGTTTGACCTCAGCCTGATAAGGACTTCTCCTTATCCTTTCAAACATTTCCCGCCTTGTCCCGCCTTCCCCCGCCTTCCTTCAGTCTTCAGGTCTTCAGTCTTCAAGTCTTCAGTCTTCATAGTTGTTGAGGAGTCTTGGGGTTCAGTGAGTTATTGTCATCACTCACTGAACCCATCACCTTCTTCTTTGGCTTAGGTGCCATTCACTGAGTTTCGCCTCACTGAATGGAGAGGCTTTCTTCTTAGACTCGTCTTAGGCTTCCTGAAGGTGACTCCCTGAGTAACTGTTCACTCAGTGACTTGACGTCGTTATTTGTTATGTGACACTTAGGTTATATTTTGTTCAAATCCTAGATTAAAGTGACTTAGGCACTGAAGTGACCCAACATAATGCTATAAATAGATGTATTGGGGTGATTCCCCCGTTCGGTTTGGCTCGATAGGCCAAATGCGAATGTATAACATGTCGGATTACGAGTGTCACGGGATAGACACTTGCTCGGGCCTTCACTTAACGTGCTTGATAGCATACTCCACTGCCGTTGCTTCGATTACATGAACTTAGTGCTAACGTAATAGACTTTTGTGTGACATTATATGTGTTGTAACGTTCACATGCTTTGCTTATGGTCTACTTTACTGATATTCTTCTTGACGCTATGAGTGAAGCAGTGGTCACTGATACTATATTTGACCTTATATGCGTTCTATGAATCACTCTCGAAAACCTTGCGGTCCACATTACTAGTTTACTTAAAAAGTAAACTTTGTTTTCATGACATTGTGAGCGACACAATGGTCACAAAACTTTCTTTTAAACTCACATTTCTTTTACTCTACATCGTTATTTAATCAAACATATGAACTCACCAACCTCGTGTTGACAATTTTAGCATGTATTTCTCAGGTTCATAAGGCGATAGCTTACTTTTGAAGCATTCGAGTTGCATGGCATTTTGAAGACTTTGAAGTATAATCCTACCATTCGATAACATTTTAAAACTGTTTATGTAACTTAACACTTTGGAACCTCTTGTTGTAACCTTGAGTTCATTTATCGAATGGTAACTTTTTAAAACGTCTCATATAGAGTCGTTCAATATAACTTGTAACTTTTTACTATGAAGTAGCACCCTAGTGACATTGTCTTCCGTTGTGACCCATTTTTGGGGGTGTTACAATTAGGCTATCGAAATAAATCATAAAGAGTAGTTGAGAAACTTAATGCGTGGTATTGATTACTTAACCTCATCACAATTGAGGGTTATGTGTTAATATTCATATGACTAGGTATCCGTAACCATCTTGCCTAGCCTGAATTTGATTCACCAGCGGAAGTGTCATTAGGACATGGCACTTGTAGACGAATCAGGAAAACATGGTAGATGAACTTGGCTAGCATGTTCTTCCCTCATTGACCACAACTTCGTTAATTTATTGTTTTTGTTATTTGTTAGTTTAAGTAATTAAATCATGCCAATATCTTAGATTGAACCCCCCCCCCTTCTAAATGTTTAAATTAGTTAAGTAATTGCCGCTAGGTTTAGCATTAGTCAATTCACTTATTGCGAACGACCCGTACTTACCAATCCTAGCTATAACTGATCGGGTACAATGCCCGTTAGTGTTAGTCTATAGGTTAGTTCGGTTAATAGAAATTTTAGACTAGATAATAACACATCATGGAACCGTGGTCCGGTTCTTCGTTGCTAGAATTCCAAAATTTATGGTCACGGGGCGGTTCAGGTTGAATCCATCCCATTCCGATACTTTCTCGAAAATAACCGACTATTTTGAAAGTATGGAATATTAAGTTTATTTTGGACTTTCTTTACATTCAACCTATAAAAATGTAAAGAAAAAACTATATCTCCTGTATGAATCACCAACTTTGTAACCTAAAACCCAAAAACTCATCAAAACTCAAACCCCTAACCTTTAATCTATTCCAAATAGCATTAAACTATTTATTCTTCAATTACTAATAACATTCAAATATTAATACCATTATCAACAAGTAAAGTTATTTAAATCAATTTATTTTTTGGAAAACTATCATGGTCATGTGAATTGAACTGGGAATTGCTTATGAGACTCGTTATCGGATTAAAGACAACAATAGTAACTAGATTAATTATATGGAGTCCACATAATAGTTTCAAATAGTTATAAACTTATGTTTTGTGTTGTTGTTTATATTAATTTAAACAATACGAATTATTGCAGTGATTTGCATTCTTGCGGTTATTGCATGTCCTTTATAAATTATTGACGACGAATTTTTGATATTTTTAACACACTTTGGTACTTTTTGAGAATTACCGAAAATTCTCGTATCATAACCAAGTACTGTAATGGAACCACACCAAAGAACTTGGTACGGTTCTCGGTTCCATTTATTTCTTATTTTCGGTTCTCGATTCCTCTAGTTCGATCGGATTCAAGTACCACGAACGCCCCTACATTACTCCAATGCTAACAAGTCTTTTTGAAGTTTTGTCGTAAATAAACAAGTGTAATATAATAAGAATGAGAGTGGAGGAAAAGATTTTGTTAAAAACTTAAAATTTATCAAGTCATTTTAAAAGTTTTTTTCAACAATGTATACTTACTAAATATAAAGAGAAACATATTTATCTATTAAATTTTTAAAACTTGAAAAATGAGTAATATCGTTATACTAAAATACCTTTACCTATAAAAAGCATATTTTCTATTAAATTTTTAAATAGTTAATTACAATTTAATCACTAGTTTTCTTTACGCTCACTTAATTCACACCAATACATATTAAAGACAAATTGCACACACAAATTGACGATATTATACATCGCCACTGCTATGCACTAGTACGCTTGTAACCTCTTTCAAACAAAAGTTTTGAATGCACTGGTGCTCTCATATGTACATTAAATAGTTTCGATACATTTATAAAAGAACTTTATTACCAATTTCATTATTGGCTTCAATTATTTCATTCAATCAATCATCCCACTCTCCTTTTGTTTTGTATATTATATTCTTTGTCAATCTCTTATTTATTTCTCAATTTTTTGTGGTTTCTCTTTTCTGTAAAGGACAAAAAGGCATGAACTGTTAAAATCCAATGCCTAGCTTGAACAAAATGTTTAAACAAAATGTGCCAAACAAACACATTTAAGTATTTCAATTATTGGAATTATAAAAACACAAATACCCTCTAATTCAAATTACAAGTTTTTAATATCACCAGCCAAACGCCCCCTATAAGGATTTAAGTAAACTTATCGGTTTCCATGTCTTTTAATAACTTTATAACTTTAATAAATACTATATATACTTTATATTTTTTCATAAAAAAAGTGTCGTTGTTAATAATAAATTTTATTATCATTATATATTAAGGGGATGTTTGTTATTTGTTATTGAAAACAGATTATGCGTTTTAATATCACATAATCAGATATTAGCTATATCAAAACGTGATTCTGAATCTGGTATTTGGATTTGATTATACTGTTCGATATCACAATAATCAGATAATCAGTTTTTTAGTGTTTGGAAAAATATAATCACTTAACATGTAAAATGACCAAATAAGACATGTTAATATTTACTTAACTTGAAAAATAAAAACATTAAAGTATTGTTATATACTAATGAAGTATCTTCTATTTCAAATTTTAAACATTAAACAAGTTTTATTTACCCAAGAAAACTCTAGGCTATTAATCATTAAATTTTATCTCTATTTACCAAAACAAGTTTATTTTCTCTAAACAAAAAAACTTGCACAAACTCTCCGCCACACCTCGTCTACACAGCATCCAGACCCCTCGTCATCATCCCCGACCTCACCTTTTCGTTCATCCCTACTGTTAACTTGCATAAACATGCGCACTCGTCAGAGCGAATCGCTGAAGAACATACATATACATAAAAGAATAGTTTCATGAATTACAATCAAAAAGTATTTTTCGTATGTTATTTGATAAAATTCTTCCATCCAAAAAGCATCGGCGAAGGTTGTGGGTAAACAGGAAGTGATATTTAGGGATAGTTTGTAATTTTCCAAAGTGGCGTGAATTATGTTTCCAAAAAGCAAGTGCACTTCAAACTGCGTTTTCGAAAGGATCTATCCTCTTTATAGGAACCCGCGTGTGCACAGGTTTAAATTAAATGTGGCAAAAATAGTTATTAATAAGAATATAAATATCAAAATAAAGGCATGGCCCATGTGTTATTGTGAGATGAAAAAAAATATACGAGATTGTATATATATCAATGACGCATTCAATTCCTCTTTAAAGTTTAAGTAAAAATATTCGAAAAAGCATTTTTTTTTCAAGGGTAATTAAGTATTATTAAGCATGCATAATGTCTATAACAATATATTAATAGTTAAATTTAAATAACATCAACTTTAACATTGTGTCAGTTAAATAAACTCAAATACTTCATCCAACAAAATATATATAAAATATATTTATCGATATTATTAAATAATAAAAAATTTCTGTAAAAAACTCGCACGTGTACACATATTATAATTATATAAGTACAAGGTATTTAACATAATTTTGTAGAAAAGATTTATTTAACAGTTTCGTGTATATAAGAGGTTAAAAACTAGTAGCTTATTGAGCGGAGATTTTTCTCTATTATTGGTTTTTCATAATTGACAAGAGTTTTTTCATTCTTTTTGTACGCAGTTAAAGCCTCGGGAAGATTTTAGAATATGTTGCTTTGTTTATTCCTAGATATATAATCGTTCTCTTTGGCTTCTAGCGCTTTGCTAGTAGCATTTTATTTTATAAAATTTCGCGGTTCAAAAAAATAAATAAATAAATAAACTAATGGCAAAAGTTCAATATATATCTTATATTTGTCATAAATCGAATGAACAAATCTTAGCCATTCATTTTTTTGATCAAACAAAAAAAATAAAAATAAATAAACTCACTATTTTTTTTTAAATTGAATATCTCGCAAACCGTTAATCGTTACGCGAAAAAAATCATATCATCGTGACGAGAATTAAATTATATTTTTTATAGATATGTATTACTATATAATTTCAACGATTTTTTTTTTCAAAATTTTCGCCAAGAAAAATCACACGTGATTTGTAAAAATCACATGTGATTTGATTTTTACATATCACATGTGATTTTTTCAATTCACGTGTGATTTTTACAAATCACGTGTGATTTTCTGGGCAGGAATTTTGAAAAAAAAAAAGTTCGTCGAAAATATAGAGTAACGCATATTTATAGAAAGATAATTTAATTCTCGTCGCGATGGTGTATTTTTTGTAGCTTGAAGATTTACCGTTTGCAAGATATGTTGTTTTAAAAAAAAAAATGAAAATGATTTTTTATTAATTTAGATAAAAAATGCATCGTTAATATTGATTCTTTTGATATATGACAAATATGAGATTTATATTGATCTTAACTCATAAACTAATAGCTTATTATAATGTTAGATATTTCTGTAATTTTCAATTTCAGGGTCTCGTCACTTTTGGGTGTGATCTTATTATCCAAGCTTTTTAAAAAGCCTAATGGAAGAAAAGCTATATTTCCATTACCAAAACATCATCAAATTGCATGCACCTACAACTTTTTTTTTTCCAATCTTTTGTTCTTTCAGATGTTATACCTGTACATTTGTCTTCGTATTTATGTTCTTTCGTTTTGTCCACATAGACATATCACAATATTTTATTTGAATTTTGTTTTATGAAAATTATGTATGCTGTTAAAATGTTGGTGTATGTGTTCGGATGAACACATGCCGGACCGATACTATACCAAGAAGCCAAAAAGCGTAGATATGTTATTTAAGTATTGCACCATCAGTCTTCAACCGATGCTACAATACTGGGGGGGACATGTTGGTGTATGTGTCCGGACGCCATGCTTCGTCCGGACCATACTTGTATCCGGACGTCATGTTTCGTCCGGACTGACATCTCACCTTCGGGCACACCTACGGAGCGAACCGCCGCCATCTACAGTGAACAGTCTCATCAGCCACTGACATCCCAGATTTCCCGGGATTGTGTCTCCCACATGGCCTGACACCTACTTTATAGGTCAGGCATAGGTCAACTCGCTTGGTCCCAAGGTAAACAGGTACAATAGGTGTGGGTAGTATAAATACCCACACTTCATTTATGATATGCATTCAATTTTACACCTACCATTTTTACACTGACAACAGTGTTCATATCATAACCGCTCGATACTCATTCTCACGCCGGAGGTTGGTCTTGGGATAAAACTCGGGGCGAGCCTAACGCGTGTTCTTCTTGTGTGCAGGAGTGGACAAGGTCCGAAGGAGTCCATCCGAAGGACAAAGCGTAGAAGTGGGACCTGCCTACAAGGTTTTACTTCAACAAATTAGCGCCATCCGTGGGACCCGCTATTCAATCTACTAGAGCATTGACATGGCTGGTCCTTCCTTTACTTCTCTCCGCTTTGGAGATGGAGGGAACGAAACAAACAATGACAACCGATATGAAACCGACAACACCTTAGACCCGAATGAAACCGACAACATCCTTCAACCCAACAACGACAACCGATACGAAACCAATAACGTCCGGAACCTGAATGAAACCGACAGCACCTTTCAACCCAATAATAACAACCGGGAAGAAATAGGCAACATCCGAAACTCGAACGGATGCCCGGGCGAAGAGTCCCCCGGTCTTCGAGAAATGATTGTGGCCCAAGTGGCATCACTGACGGAACTTATCAAAAAGCACAACAGGCTGAGTGGGAGTGCTCTCAAGCCAATACAATTAAACTTTGAGGACGAAGAGAATGCAAGTCAGGTAAAGGACAAGGGGAAGGATGATGATTTACATAAGCCCTTTAAGGAGACGTCGAGATCGCCGTTTACTCACCGCATTGTGGAATTCTCCGGACCAAGTCACACCATGCCGCTGAACATGAGGTTTTATGATGGCTCGACGGACCCGAACGATCACCTCACCAGGTTCACAGGAGCCGCAAACCAGGGGGAGTGGCCGATGCCCGTATGGTGTCGCATGTTTCAACAAACATTGGATGGGGCCGCAGGTGGATGGTTCGAAAGGTTAGAACCTGGAAGTATTGATAGTTGGAACGAATTGAGGGAACAGTTCTCCACGAGATTTTTACTCAGGAAGAAGTGTATAAAGAACCCCACAGAGGTCACGAAAATCATCCGCCGGGCCCACGAGTCCCTCTTAGACTTTAAGGAGAGATGGACAGAAGAAGCAAGCTACATAAGCGGTGTACCGGAGATTATGAGAATCTCAGCCTTCATGAGCGCGCACAAATGCCCAGCTCTCGCCAAAAAGTTCTCCGATAGGGTTCCGCGTACGGTCACGGAAATGTTTACCAGGGTGGATGACTTCATAAGGTCTGAAGAAGCGTTCCGTACTACAGAACTGCCGAAGGGTGAGGGTTTCGACTCAAACAAGAAAGGAACCCAGGGTTTTAGAAACGACAGACCGCGAGTGGATCGCCGAAACGATTACCGACAGAAGGACACATACCACCCCTATGCGGTTCCCCTCAGAAGCTACCCCCGCAGTGATCTTCCCCGCAATGATCTTCCCCTCTTGGACTACCGTCGCAACGATCCACCCAAACGGCCCAGCGGACTGTGGTCGTTAACTAAGCCCCCCAGGGAAATCCTCGCCACAGAACATCATTTGAACTTACCTCTCCCTCGCCCAACCGGAAGCAGGGCGAGAAAGGAAAATTTAGACAAATTCTGCGAATACCACAGGGAAAAAGGACATCTTACTGACGATTGCCACCAACTCAAGAAACAACTGTCGTTCGCCTTAGAATCCGGAAAGCTGGACCACCTCCTGAAAGATTTCAGACAACGAGAGACGGAGAGAGATAAAGACCAACAAAGGAAGAATGATAATGGGAAAGCCAAAGTAATCAATCTGATAGAACACTCAACTTACGATCGGGAACCGGAGTCTGAACATGGAAATAAGAAATGGATGAACGCACCAATAACTTTCCCTCCCATTGCGTTCGGAAGATTATCATATGAACCCCTCGTTGTAAAAGGTTGTATCGAGGGAAGTCTGGTTCGGAAGATACTTGTGGACGGGGGGTCGTCGGTAAACATTATATACGAGCATTGCGTTAACAAGCTAAACACCGAAACAAAGGCTAGGATCAAAGCGACCCACACCGCCCTGACAGGTTTCTCAGGAGAAAGGAGCAAGCTGAGGGGGAAGATTGTTTTAGAGGTGCTTTTGGGCAATTGTGGAAAGTACAGAAGATCAGTTATGAAATTTTATGTCGTACAGTCTCCGTCATCCTACGACGTGATATTAGGGAGAACTGGTCTCGGAGAGCTACGAGCTATCACCTCGATAAGCCACTCCATGATGAAGTTCCCCACCCCAAAAGGGATCGCAACCTTAACTACTCGGCTGACCGCCAAGGCCGAATACCAAGGCTTCCAGAAAAATCGACCAGAAGCAGCCTCTAAGGAAGCCAAGACTCTCAGCCTGGAGACGAACGGGACGCCAAAAGGAACAAACGCAAGCTTCGAGAACTCCAAAGAAAAAGACATTGCCGGAACTGTGATACCAACGGAGTACATGAACTTCTCATGAAGGACCTTCAAAGAGAACAAACAAGGAAGCTTTGACTCCAAAACCTTCACATAAAGGCTTTGGCTTCAAAACCTCATTCAAAAAAAAAGAAAAAAGCAGCACCGGACGACTGGGACGCTACCATGATGGATGTATGATGAAGTTTACTTTTGGAATTGTCTTTTGTGGAAAATGTAAACTAACGCTCATTAGTATCTGTAATAATCTGTAATCTCCCCAGTTTCTGGGCAAATTATGTTACAATTATAAAATGTCATGTGCCCTGTGTAACACCCCAACCCGACAAGGGTAGAAGCATCACATTATGGTGACAAATCAAAGCATACATAATAGCACAGCGGAAGTCTTAAACAAATACATAAGAGAAAGTCAAGTCAACACGACTTGAATAATACATAAGTTCAAAGAAAGGAAATAATCCAAAGGTACGAATACAAAGGAAATCATGTCCAAACAAAGTCATAAAATAAAGGTGGTCATCTAAGGTCAAAGCTTCATCTAACTCTCATCCCATCCAAAGCATAATCCAAAAGCTCCTAGCTTAGATACCTGCCGCACACGGAAAGAAAACGTGCGGCTGAGCTTAAAAAGCCCAGTGAACAGATATATATAATAAACGGAAACGAAACAAACGAAACATAATGAAAGAGATATAGATAGGGTACAAGAGTAAAGGTTAGGACAGTCATCCACCACGAGCCCATATCATAACATATCATATCATAGCATATCATAATCATATAGAGGGGATGCCTCTCAAATAAGCCGATAATATGAGGGGTGTCCTCATGTACCAGTTGGAGTGATCAGCTCCCGTATTTTGTGAAAGGAGTGGATTGCACCCAGCCCCAGTCACCATATCATATCATATCAAAGCATATCATAACATATCTAGGATGCATCCATACGCCCCCCAAACAAATCATATTGGCCATAAACAAATCATAGTGAGCTCATATCATATCATAATCGTCGATGCGCGGAAGGGGATAGCGATTACGGATAGTAATGCGGTTGAGCTCCCGGTAATCAATACAAAGGCGCATACTACCATCCTTCTTTTTCACGAATAGCACAGGAGCGCCCCAGGGAGAAACACTCGGACGAATAAAACCATTCCCCAATAACTCCTCTAACTGTACTTTCAATTCTTTGAGTTCAACTGGAGCCATTCGGTACGGAGCCTTAGAGATAGGCTCAGCACCGGGAACTAGATCAATACTGAATTCAACTTCTCTGGTGGGAGGAATACCAGGAAGTTCTTCGGGAAAGACATCAGCGAACTCCCGAACAATGGGAACACTACTAACATCAGGTCCCTGAGAAGACGTATCTTTAACAGAGGCCAAAAACCCTTGGCAACCATGAGAGATTAGAGTCCGCGCTTTCATAGCAGAAATGAGTTTAACAGATTTCAAAGGCTGAGAACCGTGATAAACAAAATCCGGATGATGGATATCACCAAATCTTACACATCTGGCATGACAGTCGATAGAGGCCTTATGGGAAGACAACCATTCCATACCCAAAATTATATCAAAATCAATCATATCGAGAGGAAGCAAATTAGCCGGACGAATACAATCATCAAATCTTAGCGGACAGTTTACATATGCACAATCGATGGTGACTTGGGTTTTCATAGGAGTAGAGATAGATATAAGATTATTCAATGGTGTTGGAGTTACTTTTATTTTCTTGGCAAGCGTATTAGATATTATAGAATGCGTAGCACCGGTGTCAAATAAAACAAAAACAATATGATCTCCAACATAAAGATAACCGGTAATGGTACCTGACGTGCCTGCCGCCTGATCACGTGTGGGAGAATAAACCCGACCGGTAGTAGGAGCTGGCCTACCCGAACCTGATGGAACAACTTGCTTTCCCTGTGGGCAGTCCTTCACCCGATGAGCAGTAGACCCACAAGCAAAGCAACCCCCGGTAGCCTTGTGGCATGGCCCCGGATGAGGCTTTCCACAAGTGGGACAAAGCGGTGGAGGAGGTAACACTTCATTAGTCCTCCTCTGCCCAGAAGAACCTGACTGATAACCTGACTGAGCACCCCGAGTAGTCTGATCACGATACTGACGTGGGTTGTTGTTGTTGTTGTACCCACTCCTCCCAGAAACCTGCCGATCGTAACCCCGAGAATCCTGTCGCCTCTGACTGTAGTCCCGGTCCTGGCGACCATGCTGATCATACCTATGGTCCTGTCGACCTCTCTGCTCGGATGCCTGATCCTGTCGACCTCTGAAATCCTGACCCTGTCCCTGCTGACTCTGTCCCCTGGAATGCACCCGGTTACCATCCCTATCACGCTTATTAAAACCACTGCTATCACTATGCAACATCTCGATGTTGCGAGCGTCGTTTGCAACCGCAGCCACATCATCATAAGGCGTATTCACGATACGGTCCAATATCCATTTCTTTAACGCCCACTTAAATGTCTTAGCCTGACGGTATGCATCTCCCGTAATCTCTGGCCCAACGAAACTGGCCAGCCTCATAAATCGCTGCATAAACTCCATAGTCGTCTCTCGGTCCCCCTGACGGATGTTACCATACTCCCGTTCATATCGCTGCTGTTCCGCCACTGAAATGTACTGCTTATAAAAGATACCCATGAAATCCTCCCAAGTACAAGTCTCCTCAAAACCCTGCTCCTGAGCCTGGACATAAGCGGTCCACCAGCTCTGTGTATCGCCTTCAAACTTAAATGCAGCCAATCTAGTCTTAAACTCATCTGGACAACCCAAAACCTTAAATATCTTTTCCATGTGGATAATCCAGTCTTCTGCCTCAGTGGGGACGGCAGCTTTACGGAAAGAGAGGGGTTTGAGCTTGTTAAACCTCTCAATCCAGACATGGATACCAACTGGTCCACCACCACCTGGACCTGAACCTGCACCACCACCTCCGGAAGGACCTGCCCCATTCTGAATATTGTTGGTGACTTGAGTCACCAAGTTAGGAAGAGCGTTGGCCAAAGCTTCTGCTATCATGGCCTGAAAATCAGGGGTCGCTCCATTATATTCCTGATGTCGAGTATTCACCATCTGAATGATTTCGAAAACGATTAGCAACAAAATAAGAGGATAAGCACGAAATGGAAGACGAAACAGAACCTATGACTACCCAAAACCTCACCAGTCAAAACTTAAGCCTTAAGGGTCAAATCCTAGGGTCCATAAGACTCACAGGCCATGAATTATGTACTACAGGTCGCAAACCTGGCTCTGATACCATAATTGTAACACCCCAACCCGACAAGGGTAGAAGCATCACATTATGGTGACAAATCAAAGCATACATAATAGCACAGCGGAAGTCTTAAACAAATACATAAGAGAAAGTCAAGTCAACACGACTTGAATAATACATAAGTTCAAAGAAAGGAAATAATCCAAAGGTACGAATACAAAGGAAATCATGTCCAAACAAAGTCATAAAATAAAGGTGGTCATCTAAGGTCAAAGCTTCATCTAACTCTCATCCCATCCAAAGCATAATCCAAAAGCTCCTAGCTTAGATACCTGCCGCACACGGAAAGAAAACGTGCGGCTGAGCTTAAAAAGCCCAGTGAACAGATATATATAATAAACGGAAACGAAACAAACGAAACATAATGAAAGAGATATAGATAGGGTACAAGAGTAAAGGTTAGGACAGTCATCCACCACGAGCCCATATCATAACATATCATATCATAGCATATCATAATCATATAGAGGGGATGCCTCTCAAATAAGCCGATAATATGAGGGGTGTCCTCATGTACCAGTTGGAGTGATCAGCTCCCGTATTTTGTGAAAGGAGTGGATTGCACCCAGCCCCAGTCACCATATCATATCATATCAAAGCATATCATAACATATCTAGGATGCATCCATACGCCCCCCAAACAAATCATATTGGCCATAAACAAATCATAGTGAGCTCATATCATATCATAATGGGGACGGTGTACAACATCACTCGAGTACACTAGAGTCATGCCACTGGTGCATCAATGACATGGCCATGTTACCTTCATGGCTAGGAAACATATTTGGCTCGGGTATCAAACTGGGGTCAAGGTCAAAGGTTCATATCAAAGCAAAGGTTCATATGTCATAATCATAGTCCAAATCTCAAGGTTCATATCACAGGGTTCATATAAGAGGTTCAGAAGTCAAAGGTTCATATCAAAGGTTCATATCATAGGTTCAAATCAGAAATCAAGAGGTCGAAGGCACCTTATTAAAAAGGGCAGAATATCTGTACCTTATTCCAAAAGCAAACACAACCCGAAATGAATAAGATGAAGAGATCAGGTCCTCTCCTTCTTCACACCTAGAGGGGTAGAACATAATTACAAACCTTTCCATTTTAAGTAACTTTCCATTTTTAGCAGGTTTCCATATTTAGTAAGTTTCTATTTTTAGAAAGTTTCCACAATTAGTAAGATTTCCATATTCTCATTTAGGTTAAGTCGTTATTAAATCATATTATGGTTTTAGGGTGTATTTTGACAAGTCACAAAAGTTTAGGGTTACTTATGACAACTTTACATAAATTAGGGTTTTAAGTGTACTTATATCAAAGATAAGGTTCAAATATGAAAATATCCCAATTAATCTGTTTTGAATCCATATTTATCAAGTTACCAAATTCAGCCCCTCAAGTTTCTCAATTTTACACTTTACACCCTTAAGTTATAATTTACATTTTAAACCTTATAATATCCATAATTACACATTAGACCCTTAGTTTATCAAAATTACACAATGATTACTTATTTTATCATATTATACGAATCTACTCTTAAGTATTCATAATTTACACACTAGGTCCCTCAAGTTATCAAAGTTACATATTTAACCCTTAATTTACATTTTCAACCTTTAATTACCAATTATTACATATTAAGTCATTAAATTACCAAAATGACACATAACTCCCCAAATATAATTTATTACTCAATTCAACCCTAAGTTTCCAGAAATTACATATTTAGTCCCTCAATTTTAAATATTTACAATTCGAATTACAAATTAATAATAAAGACATTTTAACCCTTTAAATTACAAAAATGACACTAGACCCCCTCCACTTATATTTTATTCAAATTTTACTCAGTCCAAATTAAGTTCTAAAAATAACCCATTAGTTTTAAAAGTTACAAAACACTCCCTAACTATTTAAACACCAAGCGCATAACATTTTTATTAACAAAACCCTAACCCTAAATATACCAATCATTCACCAATCATATCATCATCATTAATCATCATTTAATCACTCAAGAACAGCCCTAAAAATATAACCCTAGATCGATTCACATTTTATTTCTTTTTCTTCTTAATTTCTTTTAAATCGGTAAACTAAATAAATCCACAAATAATTCGATTAGGCCCCAATAATTCGAAGTAGCATTTTTCTCAGGTTATAATGATCATATAGAGTCCAAATAAAATAATTAAGAAGCCCCAAAAATTCGTATACAATTATTTTGGATTTATACCCGTTTTCCATGTTTAATTCGCAAATAATATGTAGATCATGCATGGTATGTTATAATCATTTTATTTGATGTTCAAATGACATATAGGATCTGAGAAAATTACCAAACCAAAGATCGAACGTGTGGATAGGGTGTACAAATTGTTTCCTTACGCGTATGAGCAAATCGAACAAGAATTCACCACGGCTTCAAAAATGATCTAAAAATCTTGAAACCAATTTTCACGTGTCACATATGATGTGAGGAACACAATAAAAATAAGAAACGAATTTATCCAAGATCGAATGAATCAAAGTGGAATTTTTACCTTTCGGTTTGAATTAAACAAGAATTTTCGAAAGCCCTAGAATCCGGCCACCACAATTCGAAGTAGTATTTTTCTAGGCTTCAAATGATGCTCAAGAACACACGAAAAATAATCTCACACCTCCAGGAAATCGCACGAATTATTGGTGATTATTTCTAGGGTTTTGCTTCAATCGGTTTTTGTTTTTGGCAAGGAAAATGATTTTGGTTGATTAGATAATGATAGGGCCGAATAATAGGAGGAGGGGGGATCAAGAGGAGCGGCCAAATTGATTGCATGAGTCAATCACCATTTATTTTACATTAATTCCCATTTATTTGTCATTTAAATGTACTTAAATAACTTTTAAAATTAAATAAATGTATACTTAATTGTTTTTGAACTTGTTAATGTGTAAATATAATTTTTATAACTTTTACAAATATTTTATGATGCTCTCTAATTATTCCATATCATACTTGGTACATTTCATAATTTTTGGAATTAATTTACAAGTTATATAAGCCTTTATTAAATTTTCAAAGTTATAGGGGCATTTTGGTCTTTTTGCACATTTTAGATTTTAGGGTTTTACACCCTGCCACTCCGGACAATAAATTCAACGGATTGTGGAAAACACTCCCTCCCTCGTGAGCGGATCGTGAAATCACTCCGGACAATAAATTCAACGGATTGTGGAAAACACTCCCTCCCTCGTGAGCGGATCGTGAAATCACTCCGGCCAATAAATTCAACGGATTGTGGAAAACACTCCCTCCCTCGTGAGCGGATCGTGAAATCACTCCGGACAATAAATTCAACGGATTGTGGAAAACACTCCCTCCCTCGCGAGCGGATCGTGAAATCACTCCGTCCAATAAGCGCAACGGATTATGGCAAACGCGCCGTAAAATCAAACGACGGTAAAAGCGATAAGTAAAGGAGATGTGTAACACTTCGGTTTATAGACCGAATCATCAAATCAATCTATACCGAATGTTCAAGCAAGTCAAGCTGCGCGTTCACAAAGTAAGGATGCAAAAAAGTGACATCAGTCACAAACAACCATATACAGCGATCTCCTTCACACCAGAAGAGGTTCCGGTGTGCTGGATCGCAAGGATTCCAACGGTACTCAATTTCGGAAGAGGGAAATCAAAAAAAAAAAAAGGGGGGGGGGTTCATGAGGCCACTTAACGGAAGACGAGCAAAACCACCAAACTTCTGAAGGTAGGGATATTGGGCGGCATCCTAAATACTCCAAACAAGATAGGCTGGCCTAAAAAACACCTCGTCGCCGATCACGCATATAAACAAGATATTTATGCAGACAATATAGGCAACAATTATTTCAGTAAGTCTAAGAACAATGTCTTCAAGTCGTCACAAACAAATTATTACACAGCATCTGTCCACAACAATTATTATTATTACATTCATCCGAAAGAAGAAACAAATAAAACAATCAAGAGTCTTCACCCGCGACATTCTCAACAAGGGAGGAACCTTCGCCCGGATTACGCTTCGCGCCGGAAGGCTCTCCGACCTTCTGAGGCGGGGCTGCTGCTACAGACTTCGGCTTGGGAGCACTAACGACAGGAAAGAGATTCATGAGGTCACCCAATGGCATCCGGTAAAAATCGACAAGCTTCTGAATATACAGGTACTGGGCATCAAACAACTTCAGATATTCTGCCTGCTAGATACGGGGAGCCTCCATGTTAAGCTTGTCAAATTTACCCAGAAGTCGTTCATGGTCATCTTTCTTTCGTTCATAGGCAAGACCATCCAGGAACCCTGCGGTGTACGCCAAACTGTAAACCCATCCCATCTTTTCTTTGTACTCGGAGCTACGAAACAACCGTTGACAAGCAGTCGGAAGAAGATCCTTCACAACATTTTGACGCTCCATCTCCAGTCGTCCCACCTCAGCAAGCAGATCCCTATTTGCCCCCTCTACCTTCCCCAAGACTTCATTTTTCTTCCTCATCTCTTGCTCCAGCTTCTTAACACCCTCAGCGTGAGACTCAGCTGTTCTTTTCCAGTTATCCCTATCTCTCTCCATCTCAGCCAGCCGAACAGCTAAACCCTCCTCTCGCTCTGACATGCCGGATCCCACATCAGCCAACTCTTGCTTGAGAGCATCAAACTCTTCCACCAACCGCACATATCTGCCGTGCTCCGGGCTGTGTTCTACTATGCTGTCTTTATAGGTCCGGTCCAACTCCTTGTGTTCGCCAAGCAATTGATTGAAGCGGCGAAGTAGCTCAGCCTGCATAGCTATCCCACCTCCGGCCTGTTCATACGACCGATGAACCAGCTGGTTATCGGTCAGTCCTTCTAGTGCAATCTTCTCAGCCGGAGGTGTGAGATGTGCCAGCAACTCCAAGCAAGCCCTATAGGAGTCCAACCGGACATGGTTGGGAAGAGACCAGCTGAGAACAAAAATTTCTCCCTCGAAAGAACCCTCATCTGCGACAACATTAAAATTACTCAACAAAAACAAGACCATAACAAGTGGTATCGCAAGGCGAGTGTACTTTACCTTCTCCGGCTGACGGATGTACCGTGGAAGAAGGCGGGGAATGTATGGAATGATCCGAATGATCTGCAAAACCAACGAGGAGACATAAACACAACATATATATACAAAAGAAGAGAGGGGGGAGGTAGCATCCGAAGGACATTCCTTACCATCAGAAGAAGATGGTTGATTTCCCGTATGAGTTTCCTGAGTAGGTTGCCCTTCAAGATTGGTCTCAGCAGTGTGCTCATGCTCGGATTCCTCAACTTCCGGATTATCATCACCACCTTCAACCTGCTCCTCCGGCCCTTCTCCTCCCCCCTGGTTCCCTGCAATGTTGGCAACCACTGGCGGTTCAATGTGACGAAAAGGGGAGACATCAAGAGTTCGGTCCGACGGCTCATCGTCCTCCCTCCGTTTGGTCTTCTTCTTCTTACGAGACGTTGTGGTCACCGATGCCCCCTCAGCGTTCCTTTTCTTCCCCTCAACCTCAGTGATGAACTCAAATAAGTACATTTTATTACTATCATTTATCCTATTAATTTGACTTGTTTTATTATATTATGTATGAGGATTGATACTTAATCGTTTACTTTTGTAATTCTCAGGTAAAAACAAGCATTTGGTGAAACTTAGCGATTTTGGACTAATTATGGAGCAAAACATGCAAGAAGTTAAGAGTCTACTGAAATGAAGAAGATCAAGACTAATCTGCTCCAGATGCGCCGCATCTCACTCATTACATACGGCGCATCTCTATTAAGATATCACCAGATACGATCCAAGATACAAGAGGACATGCGCCGCATCTAATCATGAAGTTACGCCGCATCTTCTGGCGGTGTACGAATATTCCTGAATATTATAATCTTGGACCCCACGCGAAGTTAAGTCAATGCGCCGCATCTACTTACTAGATGCGCCGCATCTTCCCTCAGACAGAAACTATAAATACCCCAAGACCAGACGAATTTCGGGGAATATATTAGATTCGAAGACCGAAGCAGCAGAACCCTAGGACGAATTCAGTCAAGGAGGCAGCACAAGACACACCAAACAAAGATACAAGAGCTGTAAGAAGGTGCTGCATGTGTTTAATTCATTAAGTAGTTTTGTTTTATTGTGTTAGCAAACTTTAATTCATCAGGATTGGTGGCTTGTGTAATGTGACAACGAAAGATTGCACTCCCTTTAATACTTGCTTTCCCATCAATTAAAGTTTATATGTTGATGTCTTTGGTTACTACTTATTAGTGCATTGATAACCTCTGTGTTTATTAGTGGCTTGCGGCCATTTGACTGCGGAAAATAATGTGGCTCCCACGGTTATTACTAAATTGATCACTTAGGAATAACTTTTAGACATAAGTAATCATTAAGGGTTTACTCGCCGATAAGAATAGGACCAACGAGAAAGGGTTAACTACATACACTTCATATAAAGCTATCAATAAAACAAGTGACAATCTACTTAATCATAAGGACAGCCCTCTTATTGTCTCGAGTATTTATCTGTGTACGTGTGTGCTACTTGCTGATTCGTGCCTATTGGTTTATTTTATTATTTAATTGCAAACAAATCGTGCCAGTCTCTCAGGCTGAAACCCCCTTGCGTTAGGATATTAAAATACTGATTAGAATAACGAGATAATACGTTCCACTCTTAGTGATCGACACTCTACTTACCATTATATTCATACTGACCAGGTACACTGCTCGTTAAGTGTGTGTGTTATTGATAAGTCGGCTAAATATAAATTTAAAACTTGAGTAGGCATTAAAACTGCTAAACCGCAACGACACATCACGCTCCATCAAGTTTTTGGCGCCGCTGCCGGGGAGTGAATTGTTATTATCTGTTAATTTGATTAGTATTTTAATTAGGTTTTTCTTTTTATTAGATTAATTGCATCATTGTATTATTTTGCATATTTGTTGTTTTGTGTGTTATTTGTTTGCTTTTATTTTTGTTTTTGTGTTTATTTTTGTTTGTGTGTTTTTATTTGTTTTTATTTTTCGTATTTTTTCTGTTCTGCTATCGTTGTACTGTGCTAAATCAAACGATACGGCGCATCTGATCTCTCAGATACGGCGTATTGCGTTTAATTTTTTTTAAATACAACGCGTTTAATTAATTCGATACGACGCATCTTTTCCCCAAGATACGGCGTATCTGTTTTTGATAAAAAAAATTTTCTAAACGTTAACGCCATACGACGCATCTGCTTTAGCAGATACGGCGTATCTTTTATTTTAATTAAAAACAGTTTGCGAATTATTAAACAGATACGGCGTATCGATCTCTGTCGATACGGCGCATCTTCTGAATCAAAAATCTCTTATTTTTAAACGTAACGAAAATACGGCGCATTAACTTTCGTTAATACGACGTATTTAATTTTTAATAAATATCGATTTTTGATTAATTAATTCGATACGGCGCATTCATAAATTCTAAGCGGCGTATCTATTTTCTGGATAAAGTATGATTAAATTTTAACGATTATAAGATACGGCGTATCCAACTCTTTGGATACGGCGCATCGTCTGCAGATATCAGCTATTTGTATTCATATATCCGTTTCTATATTCATTAATTTCTCTTCTAGCGAACAAATCCTACTGATGATTTTACCTTGGATGACAGATTTTGCTATGGAAGACATGTCAGTTAACGGATATCTTGCTAAGGAATGCTTGTTTTCAGATTCATTCAATGTGCTCATGATCAATGCAGATTTATTCTCTTGGGAGACTCCTCTTGAAGACTGCCCACAAAAAGCGGAGGCTTTGCAAGAAAAGGGTAGAATTGAACGCTTGAAAGGACTCAAAGGAACATCGAATACTACTTTCTGGGAATGGGTGCATGAACAATTTGATGATTTTACGAATCTTAGTCGACGGTTACAATGGGATTTGGAAAGAGAATGGGAGGCGATTCAAGACAATAAGTCATTAATTGAAGAACTAGATGATTATTTGATTAAGGATCCTTATTTCGAGTTCGTTGATAAAGACAATGAAGAATTTACCAAAAGGAAGTGTCGACTACTTGGGATTCCTTACAATGAGCCACCCATGATTATTTCTGAAAAATTTAAAATCATCAAATATTCTTTAGGTCCTGATGAAGAGTATACTGCGGCGAAGACAAAAAGTTATATTAGATTAAGTCGAACGGAAGAAAACGTCGCAGAGATATACGGGAAAATCTTTCGGATGAAGGAAGAAGGATGGACCGTGACAAGGACTAAATAAAGAGCTGAACGTGAGTCTAACTTGAAGACTCTGGAATAAAGACAAGTGCTTACCGGGAGACAACCCGGAAATTTTTTATTATTCTGTTTTCTGTGTCGAGTCAGTCAGGCCGCATGAGGATACGGCGCATCTCAATTCTGAGATGCGACGCATCTCCTGCAATGGTCATATCCTATTTTATTTTTCTGCATTTTTATTTTCGACTTTAAAACTTTTTATCAGTTTATTTTAATGCGGCGCATCCCTGGTTAAGGATGCGGCGCATCTTTATTCTGATCCGTATTAATTCCAGGCTCGATACGGCGTATCTTCTTCCATAAGATACGGCGCATCGACTGACCTGATGATTTTCAGTTTTAATTTTTAAGTTTTATTTTTCCTAACTACTAATGTATTATTGAAGTTTGAACCTTTCTTATCTTAGGTGTGTTTTAAAGTGTTGGTGGTATTATAGTTTCCTGGATTTCCTGTGGATACATCAAGTATGAAGCTTTAACGTTCTCATCCACAAGAAAGATGATTTTTGCTCTTATCAAATGGAGGATCATACCGAGCAAATCTCAGGGGAGTTTTCCTGTTCTAATTCTTTTATTTTCCAGTTTTTAACCTTTTATACAAACAACGAGGACGTTGTTTAACTTAAGTGGGGGGATTGGAGAATTAGAACACTTAACATTTACTTGTCCTAAACTTTTTCAAAAATTATGCTTAAAATGTGCTTAATATATCAAACTTAAAAATTTTTAGCATGTTTTTGTTTAAGATCTAAGTTGCATAACTGCACACATGACGTTATTTTCAAAAATTGTGATTTTTCAAAATTCACAAATCTATGAGTGTGCCGGTGACTTGTAAACTTTAGAACTTGGCTTGTATACTATTCGAGACCACCATAATAAGTATTATATTTATATAATTGGAATGACTTGTCTAAATTGGTAAAATTCTAGGATTACACCCAAATAGCCTATTATATGTTATGTTTTATTAACTAACTACACTGGTTAGTTAACCCCCGTATAAACCCTTTTGTTACTCTCATTTTTAGAGTAAGATACCCCTAGAAAAACACTCAGAGCCATTCCTTTCGTTTCTTACACCTATGTTTAAAATGTTTCGTTACACCCTTACACCTTAGCCTACCCTGTAGATTAGAATCCGTGGTTGGTTAATTGCTATAGGCAAAGTGTGTTTCCTTACGTTACCTGTGTTCGCGTGCGTAATTCATTATCTATGGTTAGGTCGGGAAATTGCACAATGCAATTGGAGTGAAAGTAAATATTGTATATCTTTGAGTTTATTTTTCGTATGTTTACTACTTTCACTATTACCGTTATTTCTGAAGTATGAAAAGTATGGAAAAATTATCCAGAATTATCTTTATAGTGATGTGGTGAAATTTTACACATATATGTTGATGTCAATAAAAAAAAAAAAAAAAAAAAAAAAAAAAAAAAAAAAAAAAATCGAAAAAATAAGAAAAGAAAAAGAAAGAAAGAAAAGTTGGAAGTTTGTTTTAACCAACTTATGTAAAGTTATGTAAGTGGTCGATATCACCACTATTTGTTGTATTATATTTATGGATTGAATGGGAATTGGCAGTTATGGGAACGCCAATTAAGGTTTATTCTTTGATTAAGATCTTGTTGAGTATAATTCGTGTCTACCTAAAGCGTGTGTTTCAAGTGTTAAAGCGTGAGTTATTCAATGATATGAGTCTTATTCATGGGATGGTTGGGATAGTGATTAACCACACTTAGGATTTTAATTTATTTGTTTTGTTTATTTTTCATTTTACACCAATTTATATCCCAAATATTATCCATACCCTTTATTATTCTTTATCCAACCAAACCTTTGATTTATTGAGATTAGGGATTTGAGCAATCTTAAGTATCGTAGTCGTGGATTCGGCTATGTATTTATGATTTTGTCGCCCTTTTTGATATATTATTATTGGTAGTCGCCCTTTTTGATATATTATTATTGGTGAAGTTTGGACCTATCTTTAGCCTATTCGAGTTAAGGATTTGAGCAATTGCAAGTATCGTGTTCGTGGATTCGATCATGTATTTGTGATTTTGTCGCCTTTTCTGGAATTTGAGATCGATAGTGATCAAGAATAATTAACCCTTAAGCCTAAAAACCCTTTTTACCGCTTTAGACTTGTTATTCCTTAGCTTTAGTGGGGGAGATGTGTATACTTGCCAAGCTTATGATAGAATATTCGTCACGACTGGACAGTTAAACGATTAGATTTGCTTTTATCAACTTATTTTACTTTACTTCTAATTCGTTAAGTGTTTAGTTGTGTGATTATGAAATAAACGAATACATGCTAAAATATAAAAATAAATCCTAACATCTTTTAGGATACATTTTCATAAGAGAAATTCTAAGGTTTACTTGGGGACAAGTAAAGTTCAAGTGGAGGGATATTTGATGAACTCAAATAAGTACATTTTATTACTATCATTTATCCTATTAATTTGACTTGTTTTATTATATTATGTATGAGGATTGATACTTAATCGTTTACTTTTGTAATTCTCAGGTAAAAACAAGCATTTGGTGAAACTTAGCGATTTTGGACTAATTATGGAGCAAAACATGCAAGAAGTTAAGAGTCTACTGAAATGAAGAAGATCAAGACTAATCTGCTCCAGATGCGCCGCATCTCACTCATTACATACGGCGCATCTCTATTAAGATATCACCAGATACGATCCAAGATACAAGAGGACAAGCGCCGCATCTAATCATGGAGTTACGCCGCATCTTCTGGCGGTGTACGAATATTTCTGAATATTATAATCTTGGACCCCACGCGAAGTTAAGTCAATGCGCCGCATCTACTGACTAGATGCGCCGCATCTTCCCTCAGACATAAACTATAAATACCCCAAGACCAGACGAATTTCGGGGGAATATATTAGATTCGAAGACCGAAGCAGCAGAACCCTAGGACGAATTCAGTCAAGGAGGCAGCACAAGAAACACCAAACAAAGATACAAGAGCTGTAAGAAGGTGCTGCATGTGTTTAATTCATTAAGTAGTTTTGTTTTATTGTGTTAGCAAACTTTAATTCATCAGGATTGGTGGCTTGTGTAATGTGACAACGAAAGATTGCACTCCCTTTAATACTTGCTTTCCCATCAATTAAAGTTTATATGTTGATGTCTTTGGTTACTACTTATTAGTGCATTGATAACCTCTGTGTTTATTAGTGGCTTGCGGGCATTTGACTGCGGAAAATAATGTGGCTCCCACGGTTATTACTAAATTGATCACTTAGGAATAACTTTTAGACATAAGTAATCATTAAGGGTTTACTCGCCGATAAGAATAGGACCAACGAGAAAGGGTTAACTACATACACTTCATATAAAGCTATCAATAAAACAAGTGACAATCTACTTAATCATAAGGACAACCCTCTTATTGTCTCGAGTATTTATCTACGTACGTGTGTGCTACTTGCTGATTCGTGCCTATTGGTTTATTTTATTATTTAATTGCAAACAAATCGTGCCAGTCTCTCAGGCTGAAACCCCCTTGCGTTAGGATATTAAAATACTGATTAGAATAACGAGATAATACGTTCCACTCTTAGTGATCGACACTCTACTTACCATTATATTCATACTGACCGGGTACACTGCTCGTTAAGTGTGTGTGTTATTGATAAGTCGGCTAAATATAAATTTAAAACTTGAGTAGGCATTAAAACTGCTAAACCGCAACGACACATCACGCTCCATCACTCAGCTTCCAGCTTTTTTCTCTCTTTCTCCTCTCTAGCAGTCAGCACATTCAAATCCGCCTTCTCAACTACCTTCTGTAAAGGAGTGGTCTCGGGAACGACACTCCCTGGTGCCAAAGGCTCGGTTGTTCTCACCGGCCTCTCACTCCCCTCCGCAAAAGGATCTCCCCTGCCAACCTCCACGTCAATCTCCACCGGAAGCTCCAGATACTCCGTTATGGAAAGAACTACAAAAAAAAAAAAAAAAAAAAAAAAAAACTCAAGACCAAACCAAGAAACAAACAGCTCCTGCGAACGATAACTAAGAAAATCTGTATTACCATGCCCATCGGCATCCTTTAAAACGCCCTTATATCCGGGATACTCGAAAACTCTACCAAGCCCCACCATCCATAAAATAGCATCCGAAGGCTTCCTCAAGAAAATAACCTTCTCCGCAACCCTCTCAGCGTCCCTCTCAGAATAAACCCTAGGAAAATCATCGGTAACTTTAGAGTCCCTATGCCTCCACGGCATACCATGCGGTATTGCCCTCCGATCTATCAAAAAGAAATGACCCTTCCAGTTCTTCAGTCCGGTCAACACCTCCTTGAAACATTTCAGGGCCTTCGCTCCCGTCCGGCTCTCAAAAGAAAACCAGTGCCCCTGCTTGCACAACCTATAAAAAACCCTGAATAGGGGAACAGTCGGCACCACATCCAGACTATAGCATCGGATCTCAAACATGGTTACCCTATTCAAGCCTATCAGAACCAGCTGAGAAATGTGTACCCGAAAGTATCCTATCACCGCTAGCAAAAATGTCGAGAAAGGAATTCTGACACCCCCCGTCCTCAGTTGGTGAACATAAACACCAATTTTGTTCTCCGGCAACATATCCATGGTCATGCCCACCGGAGGAAGCATCGGATGTAAGCCTAGAGGAATGCCGAACTCCTCAACCACACGGTCCAGCTCACCTTGCGTCAACTTGGAAGTATGTACATGCATGTCAAACTTAGGTGCTATTCTACTGGGTTGAGGCCCAAGTCTACTTACCAATGGGAAATCCCCCTGTTCACTCATCTCAGCGGCCATATCTAAAAGGATGCCGATGGAACAAGTACTAAAGATAATTACAAAAAATAAGGTAACGCACCTCTCGGAACTTCTCAACGGTTGAGCAAATCGTACAAAATATATAAACACCGAAGATAAGGTAAGAAAATACACAGTTAAGAGAAAAACACTTGTAAGAGCCAAACCTATATATATAGGGCAAGACATAGAAACAAGCGAAAGCGTCACGTCAGCCTGCCACTCACTGACGTGGCAAAATATAGAACGTTAGATATTCATGATCAGCATACGCGTGGCGCGCCGATATTGACACTCAAATGAATACTACTTTGCTCGGCCCATGGGCCTGCAATTAAATTAGCCCATCAAGGCTTGACGAGCCTTTCAACCACCGACCTAACATTTATGTAGTCCGTACGTAGGGTTTATTCCCCTTGGAATTATGCATTGTTTATAACGAAAGTTTGTGCTCCCGGAGTAAATGTACAAACAAAATATGGACGAGGGCATAGAAATAAAAGACATGTCCGAAGAATACAAAATGAGAAACCGCAAGATATTCGTCAAGTATTACATTACTAGTCTTCTACTAGTAATGCAATACTGGGAGGGACATGTTGGTGTATGTATTCGGATGAACACATGCCGGACCGATACTGTACCAAGAAGCCAAAAAGCGTAGATATGTTATTTAAGTATTGCACCATCAGTCTTCAACCGATGCTACAATACTGGGGGGGACATGTTGTGTATGTGTCCGGACGCCATGCTTCGTCTGGACCATACTTGTATCCGGACGTCATGTTTCGTCCGGACTGACATCTCACCTTCGGGCACACCTACGGAGCGAACCGCCGCCATCTACAGTGAACAGTCTCATCAGCCACTGACATCCCAGATTTCCCGGGATTGTGTCTCCCACATGGCTTGACACCTACTTTATAGGTCAGACATAGGTCAACTCGCTTTGTCCTAAGGTAAACAGGTACAGTAGGTGTGGGTAGTATAAATACCAACACTTCATTTATGATATGCATTCAATTTTACACCTACCACTTTTACTCTGACATCAGTGTTCATATCATAACCGCTCGATACTCATTCTCACGCCTGAGGTTGGTCCTGGGATAAAACCCAGGGCGAGCCTAACGCGTGTTCTTCTTGTGTGCAGGAGTGGACAAGGTCCGAAGGAGTCCATCCGAAAGACAAAGCGTAGAATTGAAACCTGCCTACAAGGTTTTACTTCAACACTGTTAAAATAAGGGAGATTTTAAATGGACAAATCCATGTAAAATGAATGGGAAATGGCTCTATTCAACGGATCATCTCACTGATTCGTTCTATTGGGAAAATTTCACTGTATGGCACGAACTATTTCCGAATTAATGAACCATATACAACTTAGTGAACTATTGAAGTCTCAAGCTCATTCGAGAAATGAACATGAAAACTACAGTAACTTGCTACAGTAGCGTGCTACTGTATTTCACTATAGCACCATTAAAATAATAATATACTCATGATTTAATAAATAGTATAATAATGGTTTGGTATAAAGCAACATTCGAACATGACCGAGTCATGGAATTGGGTACAACATTTTTCAAACCTAGAAAGCTGTAAACTAACCGGATGAAAAACCCGAGTCTAAGGGTGCGTTTGGTATCCATTCCCGGGAATCAACTATCACTATGAAAGTGATAGTTGATATTTGTTTAGGGTGCTTGGGCTCACAATTATGACTATGAAAGTCCATTTTTTTTCATACTCCATATATGGCTAGAAAGGGGGGAATGAAACTTTCATAGTTGAGTACTATCAAACTCATACCCATTGTCATTCCTCGCAGCATACCAAACGGAGTCGAGTCTAAATGCCCAAAACTCAAGCAAATATGGGATTTCGGTTTAGTATTGTAATACAAGTGTTTTTAAGTCAAACTGCATGCACGTGTAATAAAAAAGAACCCAATTCTTAGATACGGAGTATATATTAAATCACGTGTAGAATTTATCACTGAGACAAGTCGGTTGAAACTTTTGACTTTTATAGTCAAACAGTTTAATACTTAAAAAGTGTCCAATTTATAGATTTAGGGGTGTAAGCGTGTTAATTGGAGTAAGTGTTGGTGTATGGTTTTCTCCGCCTAAAGGGAGTGTGTTGACATAGTGATTGTGAACTCTCGAGTATAATACTCGAGGAGTGGTGTAGGGCGAAGAGTGAGCTTCGTGCCGAACCACTATAAATATCCGCGTCTCGGTTTGGTTGCCTCTATTCTTCATCTCTTTTTACATTTTCTTTTACTCTATGCATTGCCGTTGTGCTCATATATATATTTGTTTGATATCGCATAACTTAGAATTAAACAATTTTCAAAAATAATAAAAATGTTTTAAAAAGTCTTCAAACGTAATTATAAATGGTGAAACTATTCAACCCCCCCCCCCCCTTCTAGTTTCTATAATTGGTGTAAGAGCAAGTTACTCAAGAGCTTTAAAATATACTGTATTTTAAAACTTGAATCGATCTATGGAGTCTGAAAGTAATGTAGAAGGGCTTCTTTGAAAGGACCATAATTATTCGAAAACAATAATTTTATTGAATAAAAAAATAGATTTAAAAGTTATGTGAAATCAATAGATCAAAATCTTTGGCATGTCATTTCGATTGGTGATTTTCAACCAACGGAAATAAATTTTGAAAATCAAAGTGATGATTTTAAAAGAAAATTTTGCAAAAATATTGAAGTTAAAATAATGATTTACAAAGCTTTGTCGAAAAGAGAATATGAAAAAAATTTATTGTGTCAAACGGAAAATGACATTTGAAAAAGTCTTTTAAACTTTCATCAAGAAATTAGTCAAGTCAAAGATAACTAAATTGATCTTGAACATATATATGAACAATTCGTCGCTTCTGAAGACGAATCAATAGATAGAAATTTAGATAGATTAAATACAAGTACTTCTAGTGTAAGTGTTTTCAATGAAAAAATAATGCAGTCAAGGACTACATGAGTAATTTGCGAAGAAAACTCATTAGAGAAACATGGAGTGATACAGATGAAGAAGACAACGATTATCCCGAGTGTTAGGATTGTCAAATGGCTAAGACGTCAAGTGAGGTACACTGTGAAATCGAACATTTTTGCTATGACATATTCATTCTAGAATTTTCAAAATTAGAAAGCGATTTTGAACATTTTGGCAACATAAGTCTAAAAACATTTTTGGAAAATGAATCTTTAAAATCTTTTGAAAGTAAATTGGAAAAAGAAATCATTTTTGAAGATAAAATGCCTAGACTTGAAAGTGATATAGAAATTGATCTAGAATGTAAAATGTGTCAAGATCATAAATATGAAATTAAGGAGATTAAGGAAAAGGCAAATATGTTAGATAGATTTGTAAAGAGTTTTCAATCTCTTAAGGATTTACTAAATAGTCAAAAAAACATTTGGAGATAAAACGGGCTTAGGTTTTAATTCATGTGAGTCATCAACGAGCAAGTCACAACAAATTAAATTTGTGAAACATTTTAGACAAATCTAGATTTGTTATTTAAAAAACTTAATTTTCTAAAAATCTCATTTATCACTAATGAATTTTAAGTAAAACATCTTCAAATAAAATCTTTTACACTTGGAATAAAATTCAACTAGACATGTATCTATGAGAATTTTTGTTTGCTAACGACATCCTCATCTTGTGCATATAAATGCAAATGATGTTTATTACTAACCATCTCGGACCAATGGGAAATTCGGTACCAAGTTTTCTTGCAAGTTATCTCTTTAGATGCACGAGGGAAGCAAGTTAAAGATATGAATGACTAATGCTCTCGTCAAACATGGGATAATCCATCACTACTCAAACCTTACTTCACTCATAAATTCTTTCACGGTAAGGTATTTTTAGGAAATGCTATTGGCAAAGGTATGCTTTCTCTAAACCGTGATAGTCCTACGTGCTACTTACTTGCTAGTATAACATGTTAATTGTTTGACTGAAATTCTATGTGTTTTAATTCTATACGTGGTAGATAAAAAATAGGAAATTAGACTCTGTGCCTAAATGCTTATTCCCCATAGATTCTTAATGAATTTTTGGAGATAATAGTGATATTGTTACAACCACTATCAATAGTCGACTAATCAATTGCCGTAAAGGCACGTCTATCAATCACTATGGATGATGCACACTCTTAACTTCCTCGATATATCTTCTCTCCTCCATTTTTTGTCTACAACTACTATTCCACTTCTCTTCTTGTATCTACTCGCCGTAGACATGATTGACTTCAGAACAACCCGATGCAAGCCTCGTATTTGATTCTTGTCTCGTCTATATCTCTTCTATTTCTTCTGTCTCGACTCTATTCATAATCTGCATTCAGCGTTTCGTCGACCTCCTCACTAAAAAACGAGTCTCTCCTATTTCTTCTGTCTCAATTCCTCTCAATACCCATTCCTCTAGACTACTCGTGCGTATCGTGTCTCCTTCGTTTCCTCTATTCCGTATCTAGAATTCTATATTATCTAAATACTCGATCTGAAGAGTCCTCAACAAATTACTTTAATTAAAACTCAATGTTAAAAACTGGTCACAAAATTCTATCTCCCAAAAATCACAAACTAGAGACGGTCCCTCAAACCCAGACGGTCCCTGAGACGGTCCTCCATATTTAAGGGACCGTCACCAGTTTTCAAGCATTACCTCGTTCCTCCTTCACACTTGCAGAAAACTAAAACCAAATATTCCCTCTTGCTGCATCAGCTACGAAATAACCCAAAACCTTAATCCCTTCACTAAAACTCTGAATTAAACACTTTAAACTCAAGATAATCAACCTACCATTCCTTCTAATCATTAATTGTAAGTTATCTCATCAATTTTCATTATCAATTCGAAATTAGGGTTCATATGAACATAAACTTGAATTTAGGGATCTTCAATTTTTCTTGTAATTAATTGAAATAAACACTAAATCTTAACAATGTAGAACCATTTTCACTCACCTAGATGTAGGATGTGTCCAAACAAGTGTATTTTGAAATAGTGTCAAAATTTGTGATAATCCCCAATTCGAGTTGTAGTAATTTACCATGTTTAGGAACGTAACAAAAACGTAATCATGCATTGTTAATACATTTCAAAAATGTTTTCACAACCATGCATTGCTATGAGTCGAAATTTTACAAAAATATGGTTTTCAAACATAGTTTGTCGAATAAAATTTGAATTAAGGAATGCTTGGATTGTCACATAGGTTTAACAAGTTAAAATCAATCAAATTAAGGTGTGTTTGGATAAATACATTAAAATTAACATGTTTGTTTAAAATTAATTCCATGCCATTTTCTTTGTTTTCTTGTGTAGGTATAATAATGCCACATATATATGATTTTGATAATCTTCTAACCAACAACTACATTCCAAAAATTTCATTAGAACCCTACTTACCACCTGAGTTTGTCCAAAGTTTCAAAGATCTTGAGTCTCGTAACATTCACGAAGGCCAAACTGTTGATCCTTCCTTGGTAGCCCAGGAACAAATCGCCAGAGCATTTCGAATAATAGGTTTTGAATGCCTACTTACTATCAATGAACTAATTTGTCCTCGCTTCATGTTAGAATTCCTCCGTGAGATCAAAATTAAATGTAACCAAGACATGTCCTTATCCCTTTGGTTTTGGGTCGGTGAATACAAATTCCATTTGTCTTTTGAGCAATTTGCTCAAATCATTGGACTTCCAAATCGTGGGCAATGTGTCTATACGGAAGAACTTGAGCTTGACTCCCTCCTCGAACATCGAGAAGAGGATGGTCCATATCACTCATATATTCCCTCTTCAATTGAGTTAATTGCATCTTTATGTGATTCACCCAGTGTCACTCTTCCTAAGAGAATTCGTATGCTTTAACTCCGCTATTTTCTTCAACCCGGCCATGACGATTATTTTGCGAGAAAATGTCTTTTGTCTAGTAAAAGATCGTGAGTATCTACCGGTGTGTTGTGCTCATATGCTTTATAGCATTCTCACTAGGTGATGTAATAATAAAACAACATATCAAATATATAAACGCAGCGGAATACATCACCAACAAGGATCCATATAGCCATATGATCAATCAAATGAATTAAACAAACAAGTTTTATACCTTTGTAGCGTGATCCGGATGTCACCAACACAAGCTATACCCACGACTTGTATAAGAAACCCTAGAGACCAATAAGGTTGATCTCCTCTAAGTGTGAAACACACTACACGTCACCGTATGCCAATGGATGCTAGTCCTTTAACCCGTAACTGATCAAACACCCTTGAATAAGCAAGATGCAAGAGTGAAAGATCAAAAATTAAAAACCCTAATTGGTTTTTGATTATTGCCGTACAATATGAATGAGAGGAAGGGAGAGATATTTTAGGTTAATTGTTATCAAATTATGAGAAGATTTCTCCCATATATTTGACTAAAGATTTAATCCAAAATCCTCCTACAAGGCCCCCATGGCCGGCCACATATTGGTCCCCAAATGGGCTTCCCATTTGTTCTTCAAGTCTAATAGATTAAGTCCATTACTTAGTCATTAGAAGCCCAATAGTGATTCCTAGTTACGTACGGTTATTTATATATCGTAAATACAATAAACACGATATATAAAGTGGCACCTCAGTGTATATGTGTGTGACCCCATAGGCTCACATATGTCTAGCCATATAATTAGTCATTATGACACGAGCATACTCCAACAGCTCCCACTTGCGACGTCATAATAATCAAGTAATTATACAAGCAAAGGTTAGCGTCTAGCAACACGCCAATGCCCCTAGAAATATGTGAGGTTAGTTTCTTAAACGTCTCATTTTAGATGGTTTATATGTCATCTATCCTTTTGTTACAGATACCATGTTGAACATTACACATGGATCAAATGTCATTCTAATAGTTCAACTATTATGTTTCTCGATATAGATATTGAACAAGATTACCAAGTGGGTTAAGATTCATCTTAATCTCATTTGGGTATGGCCATACAAACATCTGTCCAATTCATCGAGGGGCCCAATAGTATCTAACTCCATAACATGTGGAGGAACAAATCCTGTTTTGACTACACGTGTCATTCACATGCTTCATATCACTCCTGATAATGGCTTTTATAACTACCTTATTCAGGACAGCGTTTAACCAGATCAAAGAATGAAATTCCACATATGCAAGACCTACTTGCATCTCAAGTCTAAGGATAAGAGGAATAACCACTTGCGAGATTCACTATTGATGACGATCCATGTAGTGAACTCTCGTAGGTTGGGTCAATCGAATGTTCATCACAATGAACAACATGTGAGTTTGGCAAATAAATCACCAACACGCTCACATTTGCCTTAATTTGATGATACTCCCGTATCGTCAACCGACAATGGACAATTTTAGAATAAATAAATCATTCACGGATTAAACATGCAAATATAGAATACAGTTGATATGAATGAAAACGATCATAACCATTACATCAATTCATTATAAATATAAACTGTTTAACATTCCAATTATTCAAATACTAAAAAACAGATCTACATGAGACTACTAGCTGGTCGAAGTCCAATGCTCCTAGCATGTTCGACATGTTTGGCACAAGGCATTGGTGTTGTAAAAGGATCAGCTATGTTGTCATCTGTGTGAACTTTGAGAAGACGAATATCACCACTTTCGATAACTTCTCGAATGTAGTGAACTTTCCGACGAAAATGTTTGGCACCCTTTTGAACACCTGGTTCATTGGCTATGATAATGGCACCTGTATTGTCACAGTACATATCCATAGGTCGTTCATTGCTGGGGACAACGCCAAGCCCAGAAATGAATTTACGTATCCAAATCGCCTCCATTGCAGCTTCAGAAGCAGCTATGTATTCAGCTTCTGAAGAGGACATCGCGATAGTGCTTTGTTTTGCACTCTTCCAGTCAACAGCACCTCCGTTCATGATGAAAACATATCCTGTCTGGGATTTGGTGTCATCACGATCCGTCTCCCAGCCTGCATCAGTGTAACAAGTAACACTGAGCTCACGCTTGACATCACCACTATAAACAAGAAACATATCTTTAGTATTTCGTAGATACTTTAATATGTTCTTAACAGCAGTCCAGTGACATTCCCCTGGATTCTGTTGAAATCTACTCGTTAGGTTCTGTGAGAACGCTACATCAGGTCTAGTGCACCTAACCGCATACATTATGGATCCCACAGCCGAAGCATAAGGGATTCCTTTCATCCTCTTCACCTCAGCAGGTGTAGAGGGTCCTTGAGCTTTACTCAATTCTGTATTTGGTTGCATTGGAAGACTTCCACGTTTGGAATCTTGCATCCTAAATCGCTTTAGGATTTTGTCAATGTATGCACTTTGACACAAACCGATTAACCGTTTTGATCTATCCCGATAGATTTTGACTCCAAGTATGTACGCGGCTTCTCCTAGATCTTTCATGGCAAAGCAATTTCCAAGCCAGGATTTTACATCTTGTAGCATTGGAATGTTGTTTCCCATGAGTAATATGTCATCGACATATAAGATTAGGAACACGACAATACTTCCACTAGTTTTCATATATACACACGGCTCATCGAGATTTTGAGTGAAACCAATTTTCTTGATTTCCTCATCAAATCTCTTATTCCAACTTCTGGATGCTTGCTTTAATCCATAAATGGATCTTTGAAGCTTGCATACTTTAGTTGGATGTTTAGGATTCACGAAGCCCTCGGGTTGCACCATATAAACGTCTTCGTTCAGGTGGCCGTTCAAGAAACATGAACCAATGCGTACTAAGGTTTTTATGGTTGTATTTAATGCATGAGCGAATTCTAGTGATCCCATGTTAGGAGCTTCTTAGCCGGCTCGACATAGGAGTGAAGTAGGAGCTTGTAGAGTTGGGGAAGTACGTACGCCACCCCACGATTGGTATTAAGGAATACACCCGTCATCCACGCAATTAATACACACTAATCAACCGGTAAAAGATAGTTAGGGAGTAAGGAAATCTAAGTAAACACATTTCTCTCCATATAAGTTCCACAACCTTTTCATTTTCAGTTATTTTATTTTATTTGCAATTGTAGTTATTTGGGTTAGTTGACTAGCAACTAATTCCGCCCACTCCTTCAAACCCGAGATTTTACTTGCTTTCATAAAAATATAAAAATACAAAAAGAATCTTCCCTCACCCTTAGACCTATTAGAGTAGTTTTTAAATCCTAACGACACTATTCTCCTAGAGAACGATCAATCCCCCGGTACTTGCCACTTCACTATACTACATCGGTCAGGTACACTGCCTGGTGGGGATTGCAAGCCTCTTGAGATCCCTCGAGAGGTAAAACCTGTTGTAAGGTCGCAAAACCACGCATCAACATCTGCAACAGGCGAGAAGGTTTCTTCATAGTCAATCCCATAGGTTTGAGTGTAACCTTTTGCTACTAGATGAGCTTTGTAAGTGTGTACATTTCCATCCATTTCGGTCTTCTTTTTGAAGAGCCACTTGCTCCCAACGGTTTTAGCGTTAGGAGGTAGGTCGACTTCGACCCAGACATCATTGTCTTTCATGGATTGCATCTCCGTATTCATAGCTTCGATCCATTTATCGTGTTCAGGACTCGATAATGCATCTCGATAGTTAGCGGGTTCACCATGATCCCCTAACTCATGTTCCTCAACATCGACATAGAAACCATATCACTCAGGTGCTTGAGGTATCCTTGCGGATCTACGAATGGGAGCAGCATCTTGATGAGGTTCAACATTTTCATGTTCATTCTCATTTTGATGCTCACTAGTGTTACCAGAAGGTTGTGCATCTTCATCTTGAATTTCATCAAGGTCTACTTTGCTCCCACTTGCTTCTTGTGAAATGAGACGGTTCTCAAGAAACTCAGCATTCCGGGCAACAAATATTTTGTTCTCGGGTGGGTAGTAGAAATAGTAACCCATCATTTCCTTTGGGTATCCTACAAAGATACACTTGATAGCTCTGGGCTCAAGTTTTTTAGGTGTGTCTCATTTCACGAGAGCCTCACAACCCCAGACTCTCAAGTACGACAAATTAGGGACCTTCCAATGCCATATTTCGTATGGTGTCTTGTCTACCTTCTTGGTTGGAACCATATTGAGAATGCGTGCAGCATACTCTAGAGCATAACCCCAAAAGGACGTTGGCAATGTTGTTAGACTCATCATAGATCGAACCATGTCTAGCAAGGTTCGATTTCTCCTTTCAGATACACCATTATGTTGTGGTGTATATGGAGGAGTGAATTGTGAGACGATCCCACACCTTTTTAGATGATCTAAAAACTCTTGACTCATATATTCACCTCCTCGATCGGATTGGAGTGTCTTTATGGTCTTGCCGAGTTGATTTTCTACTTCATTTTGAAAGACTTTGAAAATTTCAAAGGCTTCATGTTTATGTTTAATCAAGTAAACATAACCATATCTACTGAAATCATCAGTAAAAGTAATGAAGTAGTTAGCACCTTCCCTAGACATTGTTCTAAATGGGCCACATACATCAGTATGTATGAGTCCAAGTAGATCTTTAGCTCTTTCTCCAACATGGGAGAAGGGATTTCGTGCCATTTTACCAGATATAAAAGAAATGCATTTATCAAACGACTCATGGTCGGTTGACTCTAAAAGCCCATCGTGTTGCAGCTTCGTAATGCGTTTCTTGTTTATGTGGCAAAGACGGCAATGCCATAGAAAAGTGGAATCGAAGTTACGTTTAGATTTCTTATTGCTAACATTATATATAGAACTAATGTTTGAAATAGAATCACGCATATCAATTTCAAAATACCATCACGAGGAATAGCATTAAAATAAAAAAAATTATCCTTAGAAACTGAAATGCCAAAATCCGTAAATGTATGAATGAAACCATCATCTTTCAAACGTGAAAGTGAAACAACACCTCTAGTGATAGTAGGTGAAAAATGGCAATTATTCAAAACAATAACTAAACCATTAGGGAGGATGAGATCAAAGCTCCCTATCGCTTCGACAGCTGCACGGTTGCCATTACCAACATACAGGTTCAAAGCTCCTTGCTTCAACTTTCTGCTTCCCCTAAGCCCCTGCACATTATTACAAATGTGAGTACCACAACCAGTATCATATACCCAAGAGTTGTTAGGAAAAGTATAGAGTTCTATAGTGAAGATACCTGATGTGCTAGCTCTGCTAGCTTTGTTCTTCTTCAACCCTTCCAGGTAGGACGGACAGTTCCGCCTCCAGTGCCCCTTCACTCCACAATGGTGACAGGGAGAGTCCTTTGCCGGATGCTCCTTCTTAGCAGGTGGGGGGATCTTTGGTTTGGGGGCATAAGCAAGCTTATACTTGCCCTTACCTTGTCCCTTGCCATTTGCCTTCGGCTTGTTATTTTTCTGGATTCTTCCTTGCTTGATAGCTAGGACCATTGGAGCCTTCTTGGGCATTCCTTTTTCTGCAAGTTTAAGCATGTTGTGCAGTTCAGGAATGGTCTTGCCCATGCTGTGCATGTTGTAGTTCTGCACAAACTGGTCATAATCCTTCGACAGTGAGGTAAGAATCAAGCTCACTCCAAGGATCTAAGGCATGGGGTATCCCAGACGCTCCATTTGGTCAAGGTATCCTTTCATTTTCATGACATAGCTACTGACCGATTGGCCCTCCTCCTGCTTGCAAGCATGAAAAGCTTTGACAATGTCAAATAGTTCTTGCTCAGCTTGCTGCTCGAACATGATTTTTAGTTCAGTCAGCATGTCATATGCTGCAAGGTCCTCTAAGTTCTTTTGGAGCTCAGGGATCATGCTTACCAGCATGAGACAAGCCACTTCTTGTTGCTCTTGAACCCTACGAGAGTAGGCGTTGCGAATAGCAAGAGTAGCATTAGCAGGAGGTGCTTCAGGTAAAGGTCCTTCCAGATGGTAAAACTTTTGTTCAGCCTTAAGGACAATCCTAAGGTTGCGATACCAGTCCAAAAAGTTGTTACCATTCAATTTCTCTTTTTCAAGAATTGATCTGATGTACGAGTTGTTTACGGTTTGATTAGGAGTTGTCATCTACAAAATAAACAAAGTTCAAAATTTTAGTAAGTTTCAATAATTAATCCTTTTTAAAATTAACTACCCAAGTTTAAGCATATTAAAACAATTAATTTTAAGAAAAGGCTAAGATCCTCATTGAGGTTCGACCATCACAGCAGTTGATCTACTAGCAATGGTGAATTCAATAGGTAGGTAACGTCGACCAATTGCATTACATGCGCAACTCTTAGAACTTTATGGGACTCATGGCACTAGTGAACAAGCAACTAGTGTCAAGCTGGCATGTTTAGTCCCATCTTTGCCTCGGGTCAGGGTCTGACCGCATAACTCGATTAAGTCATCTAATTTGAAAACGTGTGAGAATATATCAGGGTCTGACCGCTAGAGAATAGTCACCCTGGGTTACAATTCAGCCTAGGTCTGACCATAGCCAAAAGGTAATTGCAAGTGTTTTCATAATTGGACGGCATGACTTAAATTTTGACGGGTAAAGTGTTTTGATGTGGATAAAAACGTGTACGAAAGAAGCATGCATTCATTCTTTGTAGCACAAGTTAAAAACTTTTCTTAACTTAAGTCTAATCATTTTTTTAATTTATGTGTATCAAGTTGTCCATTTTCAAGACTAATATAAATCCTAAGTGGATTTTAATTAATTTTGGGCAATACAATAAATAAATAAATAAACAACCTTAACTAGTTTAAGTGTTATTTAGAAAACAATGATTTTTATGTTTCAAATCATATTTAAACTTAGTTAAACTAAATCATAAGACTTAGTTCAAAATGGTTTATGTTTCGTTTCAAGTTTTAAGAAAACAATTTCCGTTTTACATGTAGTCACAACATACATAAAACAACCAAACAAACATACAACCACAATATGCAAAGCCTCAACCGATGAAAATCCTATACTTGGTCTCGTGAGCCATCACAAGAACCAAGAGTCAACTAGGGACATATAACACAACCACACGGAGGGCTCCCACTTGCCCCAAGACAATCATGGGCAAGTAAAGGCCCATAATGCACATGAAAAAATGATTCTGTCAGCCCAGTTTTTCTGTCTTTGGAGGCCCAAACGGCCTAGAAGATGACCTCCTCATGCTTCGGCCCAGTTGACAAAGTTGTAGGCCTATGTCTTGTGAACCTGCACAAAAAAATTCAGCCCAAAATACCTTACCAATCTCCTGGAAATCGTATTTTCCCATCAGGTGTCCAGCAGCTACTTTTGGTCCAAAATCCTTCATTCGTTTGCCATTTGCTTCCAAGCTTTCGGTTACATGATATATAAAGTAAAGTACATCTAATATACTTTCTATCTACTTTAAAAATTCCCAAACAATGGCAAAACCAAAATGAAATACATTGCAAAAGTGCCGAACAATGGCAAACCCCAAAAACAAATAAAACAACCAACAATCACAACATCATAATGCATAAGTGGTCTAGGTTTTCATCGGCTTTGCATACACACATAATAATACATTAAAATTATGATCATTACAAGGTGTTGGCTAACTCCATGGACAAACATGCATGTATTTGCCATGGACAACAAAATAAATAACAAGAATTAAATTGTTAGCCAACTAATCGAAGAAATTAATTAACAAGAATTAAAACCCCGAATGGTACGCGAGACAAATGGCCATAGACTCAAAACCCACTGATATTAGGACCTTCTTAACATCATTTTACCACATAAAATTAAGCCTCATGGGCTGATTTGAAATCGGGTTATAAATCTATCAAAAAACACGTTTTTAGGCCATTTTACGGGTACCGAACAAGTAAACAATTAATGTATGCATAACAAATGACCATGGGATGAAAAAGTCCAGATCTTAAGACCCTATATGGGTCGACATATTCAGAAAATATTAGCCCTAGGGGCTGTTTTGAAGATATACTTTTAGATCCATTAAAAACATGCGTTTTTAGTCATTTTTATGCATACTAGATGATCATATGACATCATATGATGGCTCGTGATACCACTATAGGTGATGTAATAATAAAATAACATATCAAATATATAAACACAGCGGAATACATCACCAACAAGGATCCATATAGCCATATGATCAATCAAATGAATTAAACAAACAAGTTTTATACCTTTGTAGCGTGATCCGGATGTCACCAACACAAGCTATACCCACGACTTGTATAAGAAACCCTAGAGACCAATAAGGTTGATCTCCTCTAAGTGTGAAACACACTACACGTCACCGTATGCCAATGGATGCTAGTCCTTTAACCCGTAACCGATCAAACACCCTTGAATAAGCAAGATGCAAGAGTGAAAGATCAAAAATTAAAAACCCTAATTGGTTTTTGATTATTGCCGTACAATATGAATGAGAGGGAGGGAGAGATATTTTAGGTTAATTGTTATCAAATTATCAGAAGATTTCTCCCATATATTTGACTAAAGATTTAATCCAAAATCCTCCTACAAGGCCCCCATGGCCGGCCACATATTGGGCCCCAAATGGGCTTCCCGTTTGTTCTTCAAGTCTAATAGATTAAGTCCATTACTTAGTCATTAGAAGCCCAATAGTGATTCCTAGTTACGTACGGTTATTTATATATCGTAAATACAATAAACGCGATATATAAAGTGGCACCTCAGTGTATATGTGTGTGACCCCATAGGCTCACATATGTCTAGCCATATAATTAGTCATTATGACACGAGCATACTCCAACACTTTATTGCATTCTCACTAGACAACCGTACAATCTTGCTTCCTTCTTCGCTATGCGAATAATGCATCTCAAGGACAATAATTCTAAATTAATGCCCTATGGGATGCTCCTAACTCGTCTCTACTACTATTTCATGGAATCATATCCATACCTTCGAAATCCTCAATACCAACTCTTCTATCGACTCATGGAACCCATAACTGAGTCATGTATATCATCTTTTCTCCAACCGAAAGATCTCCAATTGATGATTAAGCGAGACGTATCGGGGGAGACTGAGGTCAATGGAAAAAGGAACCTATAAGTTACTCAATGGAAGTAGATGAACAAGACAACATGTTTCTTAATATTAGTATTATTCTCTAATATATGTTTCTTAGTTGAGCTATGATGTATTTGGATGCGTTTAGACTTGGTTGCATTAAAACATGTTCCTACTTATCTACATTATGAACTATTATGTGATCTTTAAACTTGCTTAATCTTGGTGACATTAGGAATTGTTGAATTTTATCTATCAATCGTATGAATATTTCTTAAATTTGATTGGAATCTATCTTGCATGAATAGCTTTATGTATAGTTCTGCTGAAATCTGGCCTATGTTAAATAGTGTTTTTAGTTACAAGTTTGTAGAAATGAAAAACTGGATGGAAACCTGGCAACCTACTGTTGACGGTCCCATAAATAAAGTGACGGTCCCGTATATTTAAAGGGCCGTCCAATGTAGGTCACGGATTTCTGCACTGTTTTTTCTTTCCTGCAACCTTGACCTATTTCATGTTTTTCACCACAATTTCCAGGTTTTGTTAAATAAATTTGAGTGCTATTAGAGTCAAAATGCATGCTTTGCCTAAACTATAATCATCCTTGATTATTTAAACCTTCATCCTCCTCTTCTTCATCATTACCTTTCATCTCCACTGCATCTTCTTCATTCTCCACAATGGGTTCTTCCTCAACCTCATTGTCTCTCTCAAACAAAAGGCCTAAAATCACCATCACACCACCAAAAACTAACTTCATTGATCTCACTCAAAAAGACACAACTCCATCACCAAAAGCCAAACCCAATTCTCCTCTTGCTCCTAATGCACCACGTAAAACACCCTCAACCAAAGGCACATCCTCTTCCTCCTCAAGGCCAAACTCTTCACCATTTTCACCATTCATTATAAACCTATCACATTTGCTCACTCACTCTAGCTCTGCCGCATACACACTGTTGGGAATTATAATTTGATATTTACAAAACTACATATGCATAAATGAAGACAAATGAAACAATAGGGACTTAATGTAATAATTAGTTAGCTTCCTGTGAAAGCTAGGTTAATTCTTGTAAACCCTATTTATAAAGGGTATTAGAGACGGCAGTAGAGATATAGAAAAATGTAGATCTCTCCAATGAGAGTCTAGCAGTAACGTGTGATTGTACACGTTAAGTAGTTTCTAGTAGGTTTATTATTATTATTCAATAAAGATGAACGCGTTCTTTAAATAATTACAACCTTGTTGAACATCATTGATCGTTTGTTAATTCCGCTGTTTATATCAATGGTGTTTGTAAAACACATCCTAGATGGGGCTAAAGATTCTTCAACACACACCATTCATGAGCAACCTATCACCTTCTCTTACCATCTATCACTCTCCACTCCTAAACACTTCACCAAATGGGCTCTTGGATTACACTCCCTCTACTCCACCACCATCTCCAATCATGGGTTATCCCATTCCTTACAACTTTGTTAACAATCATACCATGGGTTGTGCGTGTTGCTTTCACAATTTCAACCTCATTTCCTCCCCTAAAGAAGAACTTCATTACATGTTTTCCCATGTTGAGCACCTTCTCTCTTAACCTAATGTGCAACCAACTCCACTTGCTACCATGCCACCTACTCCTCCACCATCTTCTCCACCACCCTCTTCTCATCCTTCTAACTAAACATCTCTACATGTTTAGTTAAAAATAGTCAATGATTATCTTTTGGGCCAAGCATGTTCTAGGGACTTAGATTAATCTAGAAATAGCTTGTAGTATTTCTCTACTTAGGTTGTTATGACTCCATGCTAAGAATGTTGAATGTATGATTTCTAATTATGTTTAAAGAAATCTATGCTTTTATGTTGTGATACTTGTCATGGTTGCTTCTATAATATGTGAAATCAACTATCTTTAAAATGAGTAATACTTAAATCACAATAATCTGCCCAAAACAAGCCCCACTGGCGACGGTCCCTTATACAGGGACGGTCCTCAATATTTAAAGGACCGTCGGTGTATATACAGGACCGTCCCCAGTCAGGCTTTAAAATCTGATTTCTCTTCTCTGAAAAAACTAAATTATTTGCTTCCTGTCTGATCTATCTGATTTCATCTTCCTCTAATCATTTCTTCTTATCCTCTCTCTATTTCTAATCTCCTTCTATTATATCTATCTTCACTCTCTTCTCATCCCCTCTAATTCTCATAAATATGTGTATGTGCATTGTACTCTAACTTGCTTTTGTAGCACAACACCATAGATTCTACAAAAAGACGGAGAAGTAAACGAAAACTCATTAAAAACTTACTAACACATAATTTTACCTAAAATGAGTTTATATTTTGTAATCATCAAAAATGGGGAGATTGTTAATACAAATAATGTCAAAAACTTCATTTGCATTATTCGGTCTCTATATGTTTTGATAATCACAAAATATAAAAAAAGGTTTTATAAAACTATGTTTAATAAGTTTTTGATCGAGAAAACTCGTTTCGAAAATGTCTCGACTACAATATCACTTAAGGTATGAACAAACACTATACCAATATTTGTTAAATGATCAAAGAAAATATTTTTATTAAAACATCGCATTTTTATGTGACAAAATATTTTTACAGAAGTATTTTTGTAATTATAAAGAAATGTTTTAATAAGAAAATATATTTGAATTCAAAATACGGGACCGTCCAAGGTTTAAGGGATCATCCCCGCTCCTCCTGGTGCCTATAAATACTGCACTATTCCTTGCAGAAAAACTAATCCTCTTGGCACAAAAACTTTTTGTTCTTTCTTTCTTCTTCTTTGATCACTATAACGTATTGTTATGTGGTTATAAGTGATCCCGTTATCGTCTACATCAAAGTGCAAGAGAAGAATGCTCGTATTCTTCAAGAAATGAAGTGTTATAGATTAGTCTTCACACACACACGTAACTAGTGTTACGATTCTCTTCTCCCGCCTCCAAACTATATTCGTATATATTTGTGTATCCGAATTGTGTGCGAGTCGTGACTAGTTGTGTTAGGTTAAATTGGGACAAAGTGTGAAGTCCTTGTAGATTAGGACGGGGTGATCGTCTGTGTGTAGATTGGGACGGGGTGATCATCCATGTGAAGATTAGGACGGGGTGATCGTCCGTGTGAAGATTAGGAAGGGTTGATCATTCGTGTGAAGACTTGGATTGTGTGTAAATCCAAGTGGACAAGGTTCTTGTCCGTGTTGCCGTGTGTCGGTGTATAGATTGGTTCTAGCTAGGATTAGGACTCGACATTCCGGTTAGTGTCGTTAATTAGTGTAAGCGTTTGCGTACGGTTTGCTCCGCCTAAAGGGAGTGTGTTGACATAGTGATTGTGAACTCTCGAGTGTAATACTCGAGGAGTGGAGTAGGGTGAAGAGTGAGCTTCGTGCCGAACCACTATAAATCTCTGCGTCTCAGTTTGGTTGTCTCTATTCCTCATCTCTTCTTTACATTTTATTTTACTCTATGCATTGTTGTTGTGCTCATATATATATATTTGATTGATATCACATAACTTAGAATCAAACAATTTTCAAAAAGAATAAAAAAGGTTGCAAAAAGTCTTAAAACGTAATTATAAATGGTGAAAATATTTAACCCACCCCCCCCCCCCCCCACCCCCACCCTCTAGTTTCTACAATAATAATGCAAGAAATCTTCATGATGGTGAGACCGCAAGATGTGACCCTATGAGTGAAACTCCAATTCATGCCAAGTAGTGAGATCAATGACCTGAGAAATACAAGCTAAAAGGTCAATATAAAGTTGGTGAGTTCATAGGTTTAAGTAGACCACAAGATTTAATGTTTGCTTGACCAGTTCATTCGGTCATGTATGTAATATTTGCACTAAGCTCATCACACCGAAGCCTTAGCGTATGTTTTACCAATACATTCGGTCATGTATTATGTATGCCCATGTAGGTGTCTTGCCCAAACACCCAGTACTCCCCAAATGAAATGCGTCCGTTTGACCAGTACTACGGTCAAGTAAGCACTACTTACCCAGATGGGGGTGTCCACCCAATAGATCTATTCACAACATTCGTGCTTACAAATAATTAATGGTTCATGATTATGGGGACTCCATGGCAAATGTAGTAACTTAGGAAAACCGTAAATGTTTCTTTTAAGTACTTTTGTCCGTATGTAAAAGCAAACAATGTAATCTCACCCCAAAGTATTTAAAAAATGAGTAGTAAACAAGTAAAAGTGGGGCTATGAACTCACCCCAAGCAAGTAATGTAACGGGAAAGTATATCGGGAGTTCAACGACAAGTAATCCTAAACGCGACCTAGATAGATAAGTAGTTTTAGAAACGGTATGACATGTACTATATGCATATAAGTTTTACAAAGTTTTATCACCCTTATATACTCGTAGTGAAATTTCTGTAAAGTTATGTAAGTCAAAACGTTCAAGAAAAATGAATAAATCACGTGTACGATTTCAAAATTCTAAAACAATGTTTGTTGATTTTTAAGTTAAACCCAATTTAGAATGGCCATATCTCCTTCGTTTCTTACTCGTTTTTATCCGTTCAACTCTCTAAATGTAGGTAAATATGTCTACCTTTCAATAAGTCAAGGCCTCGGTTTGTGAAGACATGTTTTATTTTTTAATTTATACCAATTTATATACGGATCTGTTGTTTGACAGAAACATTTTCCGACTTCGACGGACTATAACTCACTCATTTTCTAATGAAATTATTCTGTTCAAAAACCTAAGTTCAATGTTTTTGAGTTTTCATTCCAAAAATGTAGGTCATTTGTTTTAATTCTAAGCCTATTGTTTCAGAAATTCAAAAATCTATACGGGTGTCAAAGCTGGGAATTTTCAGAAAATACTACTCGACTTTCGGGGGCCATAACTCCTTTAATACTTAAACTCTAGGGTCGGTTCAACATGCTTAGTTTAAACTAGAGTCTTAGCTACAAAAAATTCAAAAGGCTCGACTCCCCAAGCTACTCTTAAGGAGGTGAAAAATATGTTCCAAGTTTCGAACTCAGATTTAAAGATTTTCAGAAACCCGATTTGGGGAAAATTGGTAAAAATAGTAAAAAAAATTCCAAACATTATATATTTCGAACAGGAACTACCTAAGACATGTATCTAGCTGTGGTTCCATGGATTTTAGCACATAATTAGTTTAGAGTGGTTTTCTCTTGCACCTAAGCCGACTATATAAATATGCCTAAATTAGGGTTTGTTTACTTAACATTTAAATCACTTTCAACATAACAAAACATATAATAGTGATATAAAACAAGTATTAAATGCTAAGTAAGTATGAAATGAAGTGTGGAATGAGTTAATGGAGTGCATACAAGAGTTGAGGATGATTGGTGAACAAGAATACAAGAACACTCTATGAAAACCCAAATTTATAAACCTAAAACCCTAGATCTTCAAACCCTCAACCAAAATTCAAACCAAATGAACCAAGAACCTACTATACTCTTGCTTTTGCTCCTCTTGTTGTTGCCGTATTTTTAGAGAGAAGGAAAGGAGTTGATTTTGTGTTTTGAAGTGCGAATAAAACTAGTTAGGTACCATGGTATATATAGGAGTAGTTTTGGTAAACTATAGATCTCATTTCCTCCTCTAATTTGACAAGCGAACCAAAATTGTATATTGAGTGTGTGTTGGTGCTTGTTGCCGTGTGCTGGGGTGCCCAAGGAAGGAAAAGGAGTTGCTTTGATACTTGAATTGATCACATGTTTACATAGTTTAAACTTAAACAAGAAAATGGAAACTTAGAAAGCCAAGATGAAAGAACATTGTCGGAGTTTCATCTTTGGTGAGTGGTTAGGTGGCGGCAAGAGATGAAGGGGGAGGGGGGAGAATTTTTGAAATTTTTGATGTTTAGTGTATCAATATGAGTGTAAGTATGTATAAATAGGTGAGGTGGTGACTAAACACATGCATGTGATAACGTAAATGTAAAACATAAACGTTTTAAGTAAAACTTGTAAAACCAAATGCATGAACTCATAAAACAAGCTTGTAAAATTCATATAGTGCTTATTTGACATAGACTAAACTTAGTCTAGTGCTCGTTTATGTTTAAGTTTTTTTCGGTTTACGCGATTTAACCTAACGATTATATGTTTAAGTAAATATTCAAGCGTTCAAAGTAAAAATTTTTGAGTTTATAGTCAAGTATGAACCTAAAAAATACGAGTTGTCACACCATAAACCTCCAATTCTACCTCATCTTCGTGATTAAACAGAAGCAAAATACAATGAGGAAGATAAACTCCAAATTGTAGCTGATGATCTTGCAATGCACTTAATCCAACTGGATTGTCACAAGAGATTTATGCTGCTGTGGATAGCTGTGAAAGTGAAAATGTAATGTGGGAGCGAGTTAGAAGGTTGTGCCATGGAATTGAAATTAGTCGACAAAATATAAAGAATAAGCTGTTAACTGAGTTTGAGAAGTTCACATCTACTCTTGGAGAATCCATTGAATCCTACTATCATCAGTTTTACACTCTAATGAATGAGCTAAAAAGAAACAAGTTGATTCCAACAAACATCGTGAGCAACATCAAGTTTAGCAACAACCTACAAGAGGAAAGGGGACGCTATGTCGTAATAATCAACCAAACAAAGGACTTCCACGCGATGAATTTTGATCAGTTGTGTGATTTTCTGAAGTAACACCAAGTTGAAGCTAATGAAATAAGGAAGGAAAGAGCGGCAAAGAATCATGATCCTCTAGCACTGATTTCTAACACGCCAACACCTCTACCAGTGTACAACTCACATAAACGATCATCATGTACTTACAACTACATGCAACAACCAATTCCACAACAACAGATTCTACAACAACCGATCCCACAACAATAGATACAATAATACCAAGTACTTGAGAACACTGATTACGACTATGATAAGGGTCTATTGCTTTGACAGATGCTTTTGCTATGTTATCCAAGGCATTCAACGTCTGCTTCAACAAACCAACTAATAACAACCAAATGATTTCATCAAATACTCGCAATAGGCAGATTGGTCAGCCAAGTATGAATATAGGTCAACTAGGAAAAATGGTTGCAATTACTGGGAATCAGCAAGGATATGTTTAGGGCATACATATGAGGTATCAAAGGTAGAATGCAGGGCAATTTGTTGGGAATCAAAGGGGTTAGAATGTCAGGAATCAGAATGTGGTTAATCAGAATGGGAATGTTGCAGATCCAGTAGTTAGCAATTATGAAAATGGGAATCAAGGTAATCAGATAAAGTGTTACAACTGTCAGGGTGTAGGACATTTGGCAAGGAATTACACTGTTAGACCCAGAAGACGGGATGCTAAATACTCTCAGGAAGTTATGTTGTTGGCGCAGAAAGAAGAAGCTGTAGTACAACTCTCTGTTGAAGAACACAATTACTTAGCTCTAGCTGATTGTGAAGAGGATCGAGAAGAAGCTAATGTGAACTTTATCTTCATGGCTAATCTCCAAGTTGCTTCATACGAAAGTGAGTCGAACAGACCACCTGTCTATGACACAGACGGACTCTCAGAGGTACACAACTACTACACATGTTATGATAATGATCTGTTTAATATGTTTGATCATGAGGAGAAGCATCTCGAGCTACCCGAATTCACTAATAACATACTAATGAAATAGCATAATGATAGCCATATAGATTATGTTACCCCAGAAGTGTGTATTAATGGAGGAGAAGTAGAACAACATGCTGATACTGATGAGAAAATCCATGCTTACTTTGAATCATTGCTTAAAACATGTAGAATAGAAATTGAGAATGCTAAAATGATCAATCACGAAGTCAAATCCGTGAATGAGAAATTAAATATTGCGCTTGAGAGACCTAAGGAAAATGAAAAAGTTTTTGAGTTCAAATAAAAATGCGAGTCGGAATTAGGAATTGGTTATAGAGATTCATAGCTAGAAACATGGATTTGAGCAACAAAACCATCAAATGGTTAATTGAAGAGATTTCTAATCTTATAATCGAATTTAAGAACAAAAAATAACTTGTACCAATCTTGAAAAAGAAACGGATAAGTTAAAAGGGAATTTGCTAAAATGGAAAAGAAGTTTTCTGACAAAATCATTGTGTCTCCAAAGAAAAGTGTCGTATGTCACTCTCAGGATACGGATAATCTCATTAACAACATTTTGATAAATATCATGACAAATGATGTCATATTGATTATTGTTTATCAATATGGATTTAGAAACTATGAGAATCATTAGAATCTGCTAAAGCGAAAATAGGTTGATTTCAAAAATTATGTTATGAATAAAGAAAATGAGTGTTATCATCCGTGGTTTAACTTGTTTCAAAATTTTAAAGAACTTGAAAATATGAATGAATCATATATCTAAGTAATTTACATATTCTTCCCGTTGAAAACATCATCCTTCGAGATAAGCTTGATGAACTAATGGGAAAATACTCGAATTTCACAAACGATTGTAACTCTTTGTCTAGATAATCCAATTTTTCAAATGAAAAGAAATGTCCTACGAATCTCAAGTTCAAGTGGAATATATTCAAATAGAATCTCAATTTCAAGAAAAAGTTTGTTCCTTCAAAACTCTCTTTAAAAGAATTAAAACAGAAAAAAACATCATTTGTGCGTCTAGAAAAACAAAGGAATGTCAATGGAAACCTATGAATAGGAATTCTAGTAAGATTGCTACATGAGATGACTACTCTAAAAGCTCTAACGACTCAGAACCCATTCTTATGTGGGGATCCAAGTCTATCACACATGTATCATTTTCAATTTCTTCATGTGCAGATCTATCGAATTTTCATGTGGATCTTCTACATTGACAATTCAATGTCGGAAATGGCTTCTGAGAGCCTCGCTCTAGAACCCATGCTTAATCCAATGGATTCTAATAAACATAAATTAGGAGCCGCACTAAACCCACAGACTTCTGGACACATCAGTTCAAGACTCGTACCTTAAGAAGATCCATCAACAACTAGTGAAAAACCTTCAGATCAAGAACTGGAAATTTTTTTTGAGTTAATGTTTGATCAATATTATGGTGGAAACTTGACCAATGCATGAAGACATCGTTCCGCTGTAGCCGCTCAAAACAATCAACAAGATGCATCTACAACAGTTGAGGATAAAGCACCAACACCAAAAAAATCATCTACATCAACTACAATCACTCTAGTCATTGAAATCATTTTACTACAATCTATTGAACAAGAGCAAGAACAAAACCCAAATCAAGAAGAACAACTACAAAACCATAACAATGCAGAGTTAGAATATTTGAAAATTCATTTGCCACACAGACAACGGGATTTGCTAAATCTTCTTCAAGATATCAAGAACCTTCTAACATGCATATGGTTAACCAACGGTTTCCTTCAGAAATCAAGTGGATAAAAGACCATCCACTAGAACAAGTGGTCGATGATCCTACAAAGCTAGTAACGACGAGAAGTAAATTTGCCACTGATCTCAAAATATGTATCTTTGCGCTTGCTGTATGCACCAAAGAAGAACCAAGAACATTCGGGAAGAAATGGCTGAAGAATGCTGGGTTAAAGAGATGCAGGAAAAACTTCGTCAGTATGAAATACATGACACTTGGGAACCAGTTGAAAGACCGATTGACAAGCCAGTTTTTAATCTCAAATGGATCTAAAAGAACAAGTTGGATGAAGAAATGACTGTAATTAGCAATAAGGCTCATCTTGTGGCTAATGGATATTGTCAGGAAGAAGGGATAGAATTTGAAGAATCATTCATGCCGGTGGCAAGACTAGAAGTAGTTTGGATCTTTCTAGCCTCGCATCTCACAAGAACATCACGGTCTCTCAGCAGGATATCAAGACAACATTTTTGAATGGAACTATCATAGAAGAAGTGTATGTGAGTCAACCGAAAGGATTTGTTGACATGGAACATCCAGACCGGGTTTACAAGCTCAAGATGGCCATTAACGGTCTCAAACAAGCACCAAAAGTGCGGTATGATGAACTTTCTTCCAACGCAGCTCACAAGAATATCACGATCTCTCATATGGATATCAAGATAGCTTTTTTGAATGGAACTATCAAAGAAGAAGTATATGTGAGTCAACCGACAGGCTTTCTTGACATGGAACATCAAGACCGGGTTTACAAGCTCAAGAAGGCCATTTACGGTCTCAAACAAGCACACAAGGCATGGTATGATGAACTATCTTCCTTCTTACTCCAAAATAATTTCACCGAAGGTATTGTTGATCCTACTTTATTCGTAAAGAGATACAAAAATGACATCTTGATCGTTTAGATTTACGTGGATGACAGAATATTTGGCTCCACTAATCCAAAACTTTCAAATCATTCTACCACAAAATGTTGCACGCGAGCAAGAACAAACATCAATTCAAGAAGAACAATCACCAAACCATATCAATGCAGAGTTAGAGGACTTTGACAACCCGTTTGCTACTTAGACAATGGGATCTACTGAATCTTCTTCAAGAGATCAAGAACCTACTAACACGCATATGCTTACTTAACGGTATCCTTCAGAATTAAAGTGGACAAAAGATCATCTACTCCATCAAGTGCTCGGTGATCCAACACAGCAAGTAACGACAAGAAGCAAATTAGCTACTGATCTAGAACTATGTATCTGTAGAAAACTAGAAGAGGGGTTGAATAGTTTTTACCGATTTAATTTCAGTTTATAAACTTTAGATCGATAGTATGTGAAACCTTTGGACGTTTAGATATGGATAATGCAAGTTGCTTGAAAAGAAATAAATATGATGAAAGTAAAGAGATAAAGAGATAGAAGAGTGACACAATGGTTTATAGTGGTTCGGCTACAAGGACACCTTCCTTGCCCTACTCTACTCCCCGAGTATCCAACTCGAGAGTTCGTAAACACTATGTCAATAAGCTCCTTCAACTGGTGGAGAAACCTCACAACGTCGCTTACACTTTTTCCAGTACAAAGCTAAATACCGAGTCCTTAGCACGGCGGACCAAACCAACACAACAACACAACTAGCACATCAACTTTAAGAATACAAGAATAATTATCAACAACAAGAGACAAATCAGTGGTCTTGAGATGATGAGGAGTCCGAGCAACTTGAGGAGAAGAATGGCTCGTATGCTAGAAAGCGTGATCTCTTCTTGTAAGAAGAACCTTGAGAACAAAAGAGAAAGAAAGCTACAAGAATGATCTTTAGATCTGAGGTTAGATAACTTAGAATATAGAGAGAAGATATATCTATGTGGGGTGAGAAACAAGAGAGAAATGGCTCACTATTTATAGGTAATTCTAACCACTGTTCACCCCGATCCGGCAGATCCCTTCCCAAAGGGATCCGGCAAGACTAAACCTAGGGATCTGGCTATCTGGTAGTACCAGTCCAGACTTTGGGTTGCAATTCCAGGTTTTGGGTTATGGGTCAAGGTCCATGGGTCATGTGATGTCATGAATGATGTCAAAGACATCTTGGGTCATGGGTTATGGACTTTGGGACATGGGTCATGGGTTTTACCCATTATGAAGTCATGCATGATGTCATGTAATGGATCATGGGTTATGGATCATGCTCCATAGGTTATGGGTTATGGGTTATGGATTACCCAACTCTTTTTCATGCATTTCCTATAATACAAGTAAGTATATTTGTATGTAAATAGTAAATGGTAAATGTAAAACATGTAATGTTTAGATTTATACTTTTACATAATCTTATGTTTGTTATCGACAAAACTTAAAGAGATCGATAAATATTAATAAACATTTTTACGGTTTATTTGTATTAACAATCTCCCCCTTTTTGTTGATGACAAAACATAATATTATGGTGAGTAAAATTTAAAGATTAGATGTTTCAAGTTTTAGAAAAGGTTTAGAAAGGTTTTAAAGTTTTACTCTCTTCTCCCCCTTTTTGTAGAAACAAAAAGAGTCTCGAAGAGGATGTCAAGATGCTTTTGATCCCAAAATGCACAAACTCCCCCTTGACGATTGCTCCCCCTTGATGAGGACGTCAAGTGAGAAAATGGAGTTGAAAACCTACAAGATAGAATGTTAGTGACAAGATCAAGAAGTAGAAGAGATAGATGCATGTCGTTAGACAATAAGTTTGAGGAAGAAGAGACAAGGTATGTAGAACTATTCTTTGTAATAAAATGACCCAAAATGTAGTGGTATATAAGCCACATACATTTGTAAAAATAAGAACAAAGAAGTGTTCTTATAAGAAAGAAAAATGAATAGAAAATAAGAAAATATATTATTGGTCATTCGATGCTTGCATATGGTTTAGAGTTGGAAGTTTTGATGGGTCATAATGTTGATGCGATCGAGAATGTGGTTTTGAATGAATCACATTTTGTCCTTAATTTCTATGGCTACTTGCCTAGAACTTTGGCAACGTTCACAAAATAGATAGTGTGGGAGAGGTGGAAAGGAGTCATCCATCCAAGTTGGTTGGTTTGATTGCGGAAGAGGTGGTGGAAAGGTTGGTATAGTGGGATCAACATCCATGATGTCGAGGATGGGTGGAAGTTGATTTGCTAAGTGTTCTAGGGAGGTGATGGATGGTATAGGATGTAACTCTTCAAGGTCATTGAAAAGAGCATTTGGTGAGGTAGGAGGTGTGGAGAAAACTAGCTCTTTGGGGTTGATGTTGGGTAAGATAGGAGGTGTGGATTTAGATGGTTGACTTGGAGTGGGTGGCGGAGTTGAAGTTGGTGGTGGAGTTGGTGTAGGTGTCTTGAGGAGTTCTTCTAATGAGGTGAAGAAGGGAAGGTTATTTTCCTTTGGAGAGCTTGTGAAGAAGGTGGTGCTTTTTGATAGTCGGTGGGGGGTGGGGGGGGGGTTGAGGAGTTGCTAGGAGGTGATAAATTATTGGATAGAGGGTTGACAAAGCACCATGGTTTCACACTTATACGTGTGGTTGTTCTTGTTTTTGATGGTAGAGGGATGTTGGAGGTTGGTAGAGTGAACTTGGTTTGTTGTATGTGATGTTCAAAGGTGTTGGTAATGTTCTGTAGGGTGTTGATTTCTTTGACTAGATCATCACGGTTTTGAGAGGATTGTGGCCTTTTGGAAGCCATGGTTTCTGAGATTGTGGGATGAGAGGAATGATGGAGAAGCAAGCATCTTAGGACCTTATTTATAGATAGAGGTCCTGCATTGTAATGAATGCTAAAACCACAAAAGAATCCAAAATCTAATGATTAGATATGAATTGAATGCAAGTAATCATGAGACCTTAACTACTAAGACTTAAACTCAGTAAATATTGAGTAGAAAATAGAAAAGAGAAGAGAATTGAAGTAGATTTTGTCAAATGATTGGCAAAACTGTCCTCTGTGTAACCAGATCCCCCGGATCCATCTCAAAAGGGATCCGCCCTGCATAAATGCAGGGATCCGGGTATCTGATGCACACAGATTACAGTTTTTGTGTAGAAAACATATTAGGACTAGTGTGTGCCAATATGTAAACTATGTTGAGTTACGGTTATCTCGACTCTAGAGGAGAGATGGAGATAGAAATATACATATATATGAGATAACCAAAAGACTCCTTAGTTCAATGTATCTACGTTTGAATGTACCCGAGAATACATATTTGTTATGTATTCCCTTTAGTATTTAAGAGATATATGATATGATGCATGAGAAAAGGTTTTTATGTTGTATTAATTATATAGAGAAAAACGTGAATGTCCTAGACGTGAGAAGATTTTGATTTGAAAGTCGAATGAGGTGTTGGTTTTGAAGAGTTTGTTTCGTAGAAAGTTTGATGAGAAGGGAAGTATAAAGATTTTTTATAGGATAAAGATCAAATAAAAAGACAAACATCCGTACACTACGTAAAAAGATTTTTTTTTTTCAAAAATTTTCTCGAAAAATTCCAAAAAAATTTCCATAAGATCGGGTATGTTGGTGCATGAAAAAGTTGTGAAGGAAGTTTTTCTAAAAGTGAATACTTTTTCCGAAAAAAAATATGAAAGAATACGTTTGTGCATTAAATCGCTTTTTTGTGCATCAAAATTTCGTTTTTGCACCCAACTTATTTTGACTTTTTTCTATCAAAACAACATTGTGCATCTAACTAAAACAAGTTAAGAATTGTGTGCATCAAAATTTGTTTTTTGTGCATTAAAAAAAATGTATAAAAACTCAAAATTATAAAAACTTCTTTCACAAAAGTTTTATGAACCAACATACCCGATCTTGTGGAATATTTTTGGATTTTTTCGCGAACTTTAAAAAAAAAATCTTTTTACTTAGTGTACGGATATTTGTCTTTTTAATTTTAACTTTACCCTATATATATATATATATATATATATATATATATATATATATATATATACACTAGACTTCAAAGCCCGCCCACAGGGCGGGCATGACTTGTGATTATAATTTGGATGGTTTTGGTTAACTTAAAATTATGTTTTAAGTTACTTATTTAGAATTTATTTTATTTTATGTAAGTGTATCTTTAAGTGAATAATTTTTTGTTGTTTCATTTTGTTATGTTTAAGGAAGGCTAGCATGATGTATAATTATCGTTGGAAGGTATTAGTTATTGTTAACTAATATATTTGGAAATTATCGTTTTTTTATCAATAATTGAATTGTAAACAGGGTTAATTTTTTTATTTATAAGATAAATTTTTATTGAAATTTTAATATGAAATAAAAACAAAATTCCATGAGATGCAACATTACAAAGTCTGAAAACCACAAATATAGCCAAAATAAAATGTTGACAACCAAATGAGTACAACAAAAAAAATTAAAAGTCGAACATCCATATCCAAGACTTACAATCTGAATTGGACGAAAAATTTATCAAATATTTCATGTTTTAACCCACTTAAATTTTTGCAAAATACAATAAGTTATCGCTATTGCGACCCATCTTTAAGTCTTTTGTGGCATGTCTTCCAAGAACACATCCGCAAATCTCCTGGTGCACCACCTGATCAAGTACAACGTAAATTCAGCTAATCCAAACACTCCCTTAACATCAGTTCCTAAAAGACATTAAAATGAAAGTAATATAAACGGCATGTACTTCATAGTTTGATTTGAACCAAGACATGACCCGTTTCGGTCTGAACCCGTTTTCAGTCATTATTAAACCCACCTGACCCTCCCAGCTCACATTATCTCACTTCGACTTTCACATTATGAAGTACATGTCGCTTAAGAATTTCAAGCGGAACTTCAAATTTCATCTTTTCTGCAGGACTAAGAAAGATTTAGCATCTTAAACCAAATAGATGCACAGCCAAAATTTTAACATATTATTTAGCACTTAAACCAAATAGATACACAGCCGAAATTTCATAGTTTAACATACTATTTGGTTTGGTTTGGTTTAAGACTACCACCACTGCAAAAGTCGTTCCAAAATTCAGTTTGTGCATAAGCAAATTAATGAATATATGTAAAAGAAACTTACACCGTCAATGATTCCAGGGTCAATAAGAGGCTCAACTCCTTGAATATTGACAACAATATCATACTTTTTTTCTTGAACTATTGAAGTGCTTCACCTTATAGTTTAGTAACAAATATATCGATATCGATCATAAAGCTTTCCACCATAGATCTCAAAGTAGCTAATCCATAACTTGAACTTTTGATTACGGTAAGTTGGATGATGTAATAATATGACAAAATCTTCTGCAGCTCTAAGAGGTAAGGGTTGCATCGTATAAGTCTTGCCACTTCATGCAAATCAAAAGACCAGTGAAACATCTTGATATCAACTGACTTATAACGAAATAAGCAAGCAGAAAGAAAAAAAACTAATTAATGACTGAACTCAGCCCTCCTGTTGCTAACATTATATGAAATGAATGCTGATGTACTCTAAGATACCTACCTGTCTGACCATAAGCAAAGCAAGTTGCTTTGGTCCGCTGAAAAATGGTAGGAATGATCGGCTGTACAGTTTCACGATACACCTGTTTCAATTAATAGACAAAATTAAGTATATAATAAGAAAAACCAATAGAGCTATGCAGCATACTCGTCAACTTATTAAAAAAAAAGTACTGCACAACATCAGTTGCATTGCGTGAAATACTTATTTCAAAAAGAAAAAAAGATATGTGGTTATCAGCATTTTTTTGGAAGTTTAAAGTTTTTATAAAGTTGGTTACTTAAATAGAAATTGTATCAGTAGTTAGTTATCCTTAAATGAAAATAAAGCCTAAATTTAACATTGTCATGATGAAAATCTTTTCATGAAACCTCATTTGACGGTTCCTATAGTAAACAAATCATTCAAGTATTATAATCAGAATAATATTACATGAATTTAAGGTTGTAGATCTGATGAAAGTTCATAAGTCATACCTGACCGTTCGGCGTGCACTACACCTTGGAGTCAATGTCAAGATGATCACTGGATGTATTATACCAACAACGTGATGTGATCAAAACGTGCACTCAACAATGTGCTAATGGGAAATAATTATATCACTTTAAAAGATTTACCCGGTAGTAAATATGGTTGTCGCGACTGAGCCAGGACTTATATGTGTCGGACACTCATCCAAGGAGAAAGGGCTGTGAAGGCTGAGCTCCTGTGGTGGTTTCAGGTATCCTCAAACACCACCATAATGTTTCCCCCAAAAACTTGGTCGGCACCACAGTCTTCATTAGAGACTACCAAACACTTCCTTCAAGCCTGTCCAATAAATTATCTGCAACTTTCATTTTTCATGTAAGATGTCAGTTACATGACCCAACTCTACCATGTGGCTCTTATGTTTCAACTCACTTCAAGCCATAGCAAATATAATATGTAACAGAACATTGACTATTAATTAGTCAACAATGTGAGTATCACATATGTGAAAATTGACCCATCGAATCACCGTACAAAATCATGGTCACTGACTATTAATTATATGAACATCTAATAATAATGAAAACGAAGTATAATTAATAGAAAACTCATGCTGACCTGCTAATGGGAAATAATTATACCAACAACGTGATGTGATCAAAACGTGCACTCAACAATGTGCTAATGGGAAATAATTATATCACTTTAAAAAATTTACCCGGTAGTAAATATAGTTGTCGCGACTGAGCCAGGACTTATATGTGTCGGACACTCATCCAAGGAGAAAGGGCTATGAAGGCTGAGCTCCTGTGGTGGTTTCAGGTATCCTCAAACACCACCATAATGTTACCTCCAAAAACTTGGTCGGCACCACAGTCTTCATTAGAGACTACCAAACACTTCCTTCAAGCCTGTCCAATAAATTATCTGTAACTTTCATTTTTCATGTAAGATGTCAGTTACATGACCCAACTCTACCATGTGGCTCTTATGTTTCAACTCACTTCAAGCTTGTCCAATAAACTTGAAGACTTACGCACTAAATTAGTCTCAGAGATTGTCTTGTAGTAGCACTATACTTCATAAATATTATTATATTGTTCTTGATGCATGTAGATACACAACTGACACCGGAACATAAAAAATCCCAAATATTAAACTTTCCTTGAATCATTGATAATCTTAATTTACATCAGCAATTGCTGTATCAAAACGTACACCAAAAGATTGTTGCCATGTAACTTTATCCAGATAGGAAATCTTTTGTAATTAAAAAATTATATAGAATGTATGTACATTATATTTATTTGATGTAAGCAACTGTACAACCATAATTAGTTGGACTTTCCTGTTCATATTTAACAACGCGCGGATGTTTTCTTAATATTTGGTGTGCAGACTCCTTCACAACACCAGTACCCATCCCATGAATAATAAACAAAACCGAGCTAGACCCAGTTGTATCAATAGCCATGTTCAGGTGGTGTGATGCTTCTTCCACTCGCATACCACGTAAGTCAACGGTGTTCTTTGACGTCTGCAGAACTAATCCATAGGAACCCTCTTCACTACTGCTGGATTCTGATAAACTCTTAAGGCTTCTGATCCTCTGTCCCTACAAAAGAAACAATATAGTTGGAGACCATTCACGAAAGGAATCTAACTTTTGATCAAAACCGTTTTCCAGATAAATTCATCTATTGGTAGTCCATGCCTATGCTCTGTGTTTGATAAAAGAACCAAAAAGTCCAAATGTTCCAAGAACACTCACCTCATAATAAGACACCCAAAACCCCCTAAATATTGTAAAATAACACGTCACCTGCTATTATACCTCCAAACGTGTTTTTGTCTTCGCGGACCTTGATAAATTTTTGAACTTCTGTCCAAAAAACACGACCAACTATATTAGATACCTATATATTGGTGCTAATTTACATATATTTGTGTAGCAAGAAGGTTGAGAGTTTATTTAAAAGAATAATAATCAAACCTGCTATAGAACCCAGAACCTCAGTAGCTTCATCTCTAACCGACGCAGATTTGTTTACAAATAGGCACCCTAAAATCAAAGATAAATAAATCAACGTACTGAAAAAAGAACCGTGATTAACATTTTTTTTTCTTGTCATGCTCCTTGGTTACAGAGTCTAAAAAGAGCACCATATCTCTCGTACATGCAGTTGTGTTCATTTAAAATGACTTCCTTGTATAAAATCAAATTCCACCACATGCATAAGTGATCAAACCCTGCTCTGTAATGATTGGAGGCGAGTAGGCCGGATTGGATAATCTGTGTAACCTAACTAAAAAAAAATCAAACTAAATATACTAATCAAAATCAAAAGAATTTCACTGTCCCAAAGAAGTCCTAATTACCCCCCATATAATGAACCAAATACCTTGTAGTTGCAGCCACACACCAAAACCAAAAGCACCTTTATCACCAACTACATTTCTCATCATCACCGAAGAATTAAAAGATTCAGTGATATCTCTTTTTCTCGGGTCAAAACGGCTCTTTTCTGGAGGTGTGTCAGGACTAACCTTCAACCCATGCTTCCATATAGGAGGTTAATAGCTTACTTGTGTTGACAAAATAGCATAAATAAGAGGTCCATATATTCCTCGAGATGGGATATTGATTGTTGCTTTTCCAGCCTAATAGAGTCGGATTTCCAAAGTAGCCACAAAATAAATCAGTATATATGCACTTAAAGAAACAACAATAAGAAAACAACAATAAGAAAATATGCATGAGAATACAATTCAATAATATTCAGTACATGAAAGAGAACACCCATAAAATAAATCAGTATATATGCACTTAAAGAAACAAAAATACAATAACGACAGTACCTCTACAACAGCGGAATATGTTTTGTAAATCTCTTAAAACATGTTGCACCTGAAAAAGAGTATAATGTTTCAAGGAATTTCCTAAAATACACCAATTGACAGCCAACAATATTCACAAGTCCGTGAAGAACAATCAGCTGAACGCAAGCATATAAGGTTTCAAGTTGTTCTAAATAAACTCAATCATCCAGCTATCATCAGTACTATCTTCACCACCTAGGAAGTCCCGTTATGGCTACCCGGGTACCCCTACTTCATCACCATCTCAGTCACCCATGTCATCTCCAGACCGTTCCCCTCCCAGCCAGAGACTTCAGAGATCTATTGAGTCTTATTCAGATGAGGATGAACATCCAGTGGAGGATCCAGAGCAGGTTCAAGTAGTGCCTACACCAGCAGTGTTAGCACCCATTGAGCACGCTCCTATTTGTGCGGGTGATGACAGGGACGGGGATGCACCGATGGATGTGGATCAGGTGACGATGCCAAAGGATGGTAAGGGCATCATGGAGGATGTGCAGAGAATATTTGAGGTAGGGCAGAGTTCTAGGGCTGCCCAGATACAGGATATGAGTGATAGTCAGTGGATTGATATTGCTTGTGATACCAGCACGGGTGTGCGTGCAGCTAGTCCGGAGTATACTCCATCATCTCCTTCGTTCGTGCCACCTCCATCTCTGATACCTTCTCCGCTTCATCACAAGTGGTTTCTCTGCTTGCAGAGCTCGAGGAACCCACTGATATGGAGCAGATATGGATTCAGCTGGCAAATCAGGCTAGTCTACTTGATGTAAACTCAGACCGAATTGAGAGGTTGGAGCAGTCTGACCGCATTCAGAGTGTTGAGAGGAGGATTGGGACAGTTGACAGGGCTGCTTGTGTGTTGTTTGAGGAGATGTATTCTGACAGACGTGTGATGATCGGACTGAGAGCTAGGTTGGATGAATTGGAGAGGTTACATAGTAGTGAGATTAGAAACATGGAGTTTAGGGCTATTAGTTTGGGCAGAGAGCAGACCAGGATTCAGGGAATGTTGAGGAGAGCTAGAGGTACTGATCGTATTTAGTGGCAGAGGAGTATGACTGCAGAGTATACGATTGGTGCTGTGATGAGAGAGAACCAGGAGTTGAGAGACCGTGTTAATCAGTTGGAGACTATTATTGGAGGGATGACTGCAGCATTTGAGCAGTTATGCCTAGATAGTGACCGAGCCTAGAGTACTTTTAGTTGATGATGTAGCCTATTAGACTGATTAGTTATCACTTAGTATTCCAGCACTAACTTTTAGCCATGCTTGTAATTTCGTAAACCTCTATTCATTCGGTATATATATATATATATATATATATATATATATATATATATTTATAACAAGCTTGGTTTCCTATTCGATTGTTCGTTTATCCTCTGTGGTTGACTTTATTCTTGCATTCTGTTTGCAATATCCATATATTCATATGACACCTTCCTTCTATAATCGAGATCTCATTTATCGTCATCTTCTTGTGATACAGATAAATGGCACCTAAGCGAAAGTCAACCAGAGTCACACGAGGACAAACTGCTAACACACCTACCCCAGCAAGGGCAATGCGAGGAAAGACTGTTGAGAATGCCGCCCCGGCAAGAGCCGCACAGGGCTGAGTTCCTGAGAACGCCGCCCCACCCAGGGCCGTGGCAAATCCACCTGTGGTGAATCAAGCAACTCTATATCAGCTCGTTAATGATCGTGTGGCCGCCGCTCTCGCAGCCGCAAACAACTCAACCACTAACACCGGAACGTCAAGGCCAGTGACCAACAGCCGCGGTTGCACTTACTCTGAATTCCGAAAGATTATGGTTGGAGGTTTCGGAGGAACAGAGGGAGTCGTTGGCCTGACTAGATGGATTGAAAAGCTAGAAACCGTGTTTCGCATCAGTGGTTGTAATGATGACGACAGGGTCAAGTACGCATCTTTCACATTCATGGATGCCGCTTTGACCTGGTGGAACAACTACATGAAATCTGCCAACATGGATGTTGCTTATGCTATGTCGTGGGATGACTTTAAGGAATTGGTTCTTAGAAAATATTGCCCACGAAATGAGGTCAAGAAGTTGGAGATAGAATTTTGGAATTTAAAGGTGCAGAACAACAACATGGCTGCTTACAACCAGAGATTTTAGGTGCTGGCTTTGCTATGTCCTGAAATGGTTCAGACGGAGACGAGGTTGATTGAGAGGTATATCAGAGGTTTTCCGAAGTCCATAAGAGGTGATGTGACTACCTCAAGGGCTGCAGATCTTCATGAAACCATGGAAATAGCAAATAAGTTGATGGACCAGGAACTGGAAGATGTCCCAGAAAAGAGTGCTAATAACAAGAGGAAGTAGGAAGATCACTCGAAGGGTAGTAACAGCAACTCTCAGAACAAAAGGCAGGAAGTAGCTAAAGCTTATGTAGCTGGTTCAGGTGATAAGAGGGGGTATGATAGGAATGCACCTCTTTGTAACCGCTGTAAGCTACACCACAAGGGACAGTGCACAGTAAAATGTCACAACTGCCAGAAAGTGGGACATTTGGCAAAGAATTATAGGTCAAGACCCCTAGCCACCGCTCAAGCAGCACCACCCAACAATCGTAGGGCGGAAGTCACCTGCTTTGGGTGCGGTGAAAAGGCTCATTACCGAAATGAGTGCAACAAACCCTGAAATCAGGGAAATGATGGTGGTTATGGTAACCAGGGAGCAGTAGTCAACAATGGAAACTAGGGCAATGGAGGAGGAGCCCGTGGAAGAGTTTATGCTGTGGGCAGAAGGGAAGCCCAGGATGACCCAAACGTGGTGACGGGTACGTTTCTTTTAAATAATCGTTATGCTTCAGTATTATTCGATACGGGAGCAGATAGAAATTTTGTGTCGACTGCTTTTAGTTCTTTAATTGATATTGCTCTAACCACCTTAGACAATGTCTTCGACGTTGAATTAGCTAACGGGAACTTAGAAAGAGTAGATACCATTATAAGGGGTTGCACTCTAAATTTATTAAACCACCCATTCAACATCGATCTCATGCCAGTAGAGTTGGGTAGTTTTGACGTCATCATAGGGATGTATTGGCTATCAAAATATCATGCCGTCATTATTTGTGATGAAAAGATCGTTAGAGTACCCTACGAGAACGAGTTTCTGATAATTGAGGGAGATCGGAGCGATCATGCGCGTTCGTCAAGGCTAAGCATCATCTCGTGTACGAAGGTACAGTAGTGCATTGAGAAAGGATGCCACCTCTTTCTAGCTCATGTTACTGAGAAGAAGGAAAAGGAGTCCAGAGAGAAACGGTTGGAAGACGTGCCAATCGTGAGGGATTTTCCAGAAGTTTTTCCAGAAGACCTACCTGGACTTCCACCGGCCAGACAGATCGAATTTCAAATCGATTTAGGGCCAGGAGCCGCGCCTGTAGCGCGAGCACCCTATCGGCTAGCACCGATGGAGTTACAGGAGTTGTCTGATCAGTTAGCTGAACTGTCAGGAAAAGGTTTCATTAGACCAAGTTCTTCACCTTGGGGAGCTCCGGTCTTGTTTGTTAAAAAGAAGGATGGATCCTTCAGGATGTGTATCGACTATCGGGAGCTAAATAAGCTAACCATCAAGAATCGGTACCCACTCCCGAGAATCGACGATCTATTTGATCAACTATAGGGTTCATCCGTTTATTCCAAGATAGACCTGAGATCAGGTTATCACCAACTACGAGTCCGGGAAGAGGATATCCCGAAGACAGCATTCCGAACCCGATATGGCCATTACGAGTTCCAAGTTATGCCATTCGGCTTAACTAACGCACCAGCTGTATTCATGGACCTCATGAATCGGGTGTGTAAGCCGTACTTGGATAAATTCGTAATAGTATTCATTGACGACATCCTGATATATTCCAAGAATTATAAAGAGCATGAGGAACACCTCAAACTAATTTTGGAATTGTTGAAAAAGGAGGACTTATATGCCAAGTTTTCGAAGTGTGAATTCTGGATATTGACTATGTAGTTTCTGGGTCACGTGATCGATAGACAGGGAATCCACGTGGATCCCGCCAAGATCGAGTCAATAAAGGATTGGGCAACACCCACAACACCCACCGAAATATTCCAATTCTTAGGACTTGCCGGTTTTTACCGAAGATTCATTGAAGGTTTCTCTAAGATAGCGAAGCCTTTGACTAAACTGACACAAAAGAATGTGAAATATGACTGGGGAGATAAGGAGGAAGAAGCTTTTCAACTCCTTAAGGAAAGATTGTGTAGTGCACCTATTTTGGCCTTACCTGAGGGTAGTGAAGACTTCTATGTTTATTGTGACACTTCACACAAAGGTTTAGGAGCCGTGCTGATGCAGAGAGAGAAGGTGATAGCATACGCTTCTCGACAGCTGAAAACCCATCAGAAAAACTACACAACCCATGACCTAGAGTTAGGATCAGTCGTGTTTACACTGAGAATTCGGAGGCATTATCTTTATGGCACGAAGTATGTGGTGTATACCGACCACAAAAGCCTACAACACATCTTGAACCAGAAGGAGCTGAACATGAGACAGCGCTGATGGTTGGAATTGCTTAGCGACTACAATTGTGAGATCCGTTACGGCCCAGGCAAGGAAAATGTGGTTGCCGATGCCCTCAGCAGAAAAGAGCGGATCAAACTCCTCAGAGTCAGATCGTTAGGGATGACGATCAGCTCGCCGCTTCCATCGAAAATTCTTGAGGCTCGGGTCGAGGCACTCAAGGAAGAAAACCGACCACGTGAGAAGATTTATGGAATGCCAGAAAGTGAGAATGGCTTCGTAAAAAGATCCGATGGAGTTTTGTGTTATGGGAACAGGAGTTAGATCCCGCTATACGGAGGAATTCGTGATTTGATCATGCACGAATCCCACAAATCCAAATACTCCATCCATCCAGGATCCGACAAGATGTACTTGGATTTGAAGAAGTTATATTGGTGGCCAAACATGAAGGCCGATATAGCTGAGTACGTCAGTAAATGTTTAACGTGCTCGAAGGTCAAGGCTGAACACCAGAGACCATCCGGTCTGCTTGTTCAACCTGAAATTCCAGAATGGAAATGGGAGCGCATCACTATGGATTTTATCACCAAGCTGCCTAAGACGTCGAGCGGTTACGACACGATCTGGGTGATCGTTAACCGTCTCACTAAATCTGCTCATGGACAAACTTGCGCGACTGTATGTGAAGGAAATTGTCGCAAGGTATGGTGTGCCTGTCTCTATCATCTCTGATCGAGACAGCCGGTTCACGTCTAACTTTTGGAAGTCACTCCAGGACGCATTGGGAACCGACCTTGACATGAGTACAACTTATCATCCTCAGACGGATGGTCAAAGTGAAAGGACCATTCAGACGTTAGAGGACATGCTAAGAGCCTGTGTGATTGACTTCGGGAACGGCTAGGATAGGCATTTGCCTTTAGCCGAGTTTTCCTACAACAACAGCTATCACACCAGCATAAAGGCTGCACCGTATGAGGCGCTTTATGGTCGTAAGTGCAGATCGCCAATATGTCGGGCTGAAGTCAAAGAAAGCCAACTTACCGGACCAGATCTAGTCCATAAGACTACTGAAAAGATTGTGCAGATCAAGAGCCTAATGCAAGCGGCTCGTGACCGTCAAAAGAGCTATGCCGACAAGAGGCGAAAACCCCTTGAGTTCCAAGTGGGTGACAAAGTGATGTTAAAGGTCTCGCCATGGAAGGGCGTGATAAGATTTGGTAAGCGTGGGAAGCTGAACCCTCGCTATATTGGACCTTTCAAAATTCTTGCCAGAATCGGGCCGGTAGCCTACCGACTCAAACTGCTGTCCGAGCTCAGCGCTGTGCATGACATTTTTCATGTCAGCAACTTGAAAAAGTGCTTATCAGATGATAACGCTGTCATTCCTTTGGATGAGATTCAACTTGACGAGAAACTAAATTTCATCGAGGAGCCGATTGAAATCATGGACCGGGAAGTTAAGCGGCTAAAGCAGAGTCGTATCCCAATTGTGAAGGTCCGTTGGAACTCTCGCAGAGGCCCCGAGTACACATGGGAGTGAGAGGATGAAATCAAGGGAAAATATCCTCATCTCTTTTCGAACTCATCGAGTAACGCAAATTGAAATCCAGGACGGATTTCCCTATTAGCTGCGAAGACTGTGACAAATGGTAATTTTCACATTTTGAATTAATAATAAATGGATATTTATTATTTTAAAGCTAAGCATTTTTATGCGCGATTGCATGTTTCTGAGTATTTTTGAGCATTTTTGGGAGCTGTCCCGCATACTGTAGCATACAGTCACTGCAGAAAAAGTTTATTTTTGTCAGTAAGCATAAATTATTCCATTTCTAGTAGTTAGTGACAAGTTTCATAATTTACTGAGAGCTTTCTCGTAATTACTGAAAAGCAACCCTACACGCATACTGTTGGATCGATATACTCTGACCAAACTAACTTGTAGCTTGTCTACGGTTTAACAACTTTGAATGAATTCAAAACTATTAATAATGAAACACTGATATACTTTGCTAAGTATGCGGAATCTACTTCAACAAAGCTAAGAAGAATTAATAAACGACTTTGAATATTATTAAAACCTTGAACCTGCTTTCTTACACAGATTCACTAACAAACTCTAAACTCTAATACTTCTAATAATCGTATATTACTAATCGCATGAACTTGTCTCTCTAAAAACACACGTATATCTAATGCCAACCTAGGGATCCTTTTATAGGCACAAGGAAAACCCTAGTCGGTTTACAAAATTGAATAACAAGTAATTCTAATTATAACTCTAATCTAATACGAACATTCTAGAATTACACATTAGTCCTTAAACTATTTGCATAGCAGTCCTTTAACGAGCAGCAGTACTTTAATTAAACAGCAGTACTTTGACTTGAGTAGCAGTACTTTGACTTTTATAGCCCAACAATCCTCCCCTAACTTGAATTCTACTTGCTTGATTTCAAGTTTCTTTGTATGTCTTTAACTTCAACACTTTATCTTCAAGGAAAGGTTGTTTCTTCAAACCTGACTCGTTATTGTTTTGTCATCATCAATGCAAATAGTATCTTCAATCTTCATCAGCAACAATTCTTTTCAGCATCATATCTTTTCAGCAACACAGCATCATATTGGCAATATGTACATCAGATCTTTAAAAGTTTCATACTATTCTCATCACTTCCAGGTGTGTTAACTCCTGTGAGAGGTGAATCATTGAAAAACTTAATGGATTTTGATGTCTCTTTACCAAAGCCATTAACTCTGGAGTAGCCAATGTTTAGATTTAGGAAAAACCATGGTACATTGATAACCATATGATTTTTAGCAAATCATCAGCTATCAACGGATTTGAGTAGTCTTTACCAAATAGCCATTTGCTTTTGGACTAGCTAGTTCTTTTAGTACAATCACTACCATGGTGAACTAATTACCATATAATGGTTTTCCACAGCCTTTACCACAAAGCCATTATCTTGTGGGCTAGCCAACTCTTCACTAATATAGATATGGTGAGTTGAAAACCATACAATTTTTAGTAAATTGCCAACTAAAAACGGATTTGATAATCACATCAGAGCCGTACCCTCATGATGAGTCAAACTCTTTCTTGTTTGTTAAACATGGTGAGTTGATTACCATTTGTTGTGTAGTACAAGTACTAACACCATGCTGTTGCTTTCAAAACCATTTGTTGCTGTTTAATCTTTGTGCTTCAAAATGTTTTTGCACTTATCAAAAATTACTAATTTTATCAAAAGAATTTACTGGTTTTATGCTGCAAGCAGTACTTTGTGAAAGTACTGTCTGACCAGCAGTACTTTGAAGAAAGTACTTATTTTTTCAAAAGATTTATATAATAATTAAACCATACCAGTAGTTATGCATTAAGCTTCAGATTCTGTTGTCCATTTGATGAATAATTTTATGACCATCAATGCTACTTCATCCTCTTGTTCCACTTCCATTCCATGCTCTAGCATCCTGATCATCAGATCTCTTGTGAGTGGATATCTCTATTCTGCTAGCATATGAATCATAGTGCCATCTTCTAACTCCAAAACATGTATCCCAACTGATTCAAAGAATCTCCATCTGTTAATCTCCCAGTTGTCTTGATCTTCCCACAAAGTACTTTCCTTTGTTTCCTCTGTCTCCTAGATTGTTGTGAGATCTCCTAACAATATCAAACCTACTCCTTGTGGTGGAATATGCTCAAAATAAGTTTGCACTTGGAGATATAACTGAAGTATATCATCTCTATCAATCAGATGTAGTATATCCCATAATGAATTGGACACTCTAAAACTTCCATCTTGTCTATGAAAGATCAGATAATCTCCTTCTTTAGATTCTACAACTGAAAAAGTAGATATCTTGGACTTCTTATCAGTATTTTCTTTCAATTTTGGATTCTCAAAGTCAACAACTCTAAGATAATTTCTGAGCTCATCAACTGTGTCTGTTCTTAATTCAACAGCTTCCTTGAACTTCTTTGATGGCTGTTCATTAGTGATTCTTTTCCTCTTTGAGCTTCTTGTAACAGCTCTTTCCTTTCTTTTATCTTCAAGCTCCTTATCTTCAAAAGAAATAATACTTGCAAGATCTTTTTGAATAGCTTCTCTAACAGCATCATACAGATCCTTCATCTCTGTATATGTCAATCTAACTAAACCTGTATATCCTTGACCTTTCAGATAAGCCATCATATCATTCCTTTCTCTAGCTTTACTAATTGGCCTTTTTGACTGAACACTCTTCCTTGATTCTTCAGCATCTATTTCTGCTTGCAATATTCTAGCTGCTTCCTCATTTTTGGCAACCTGTATTTGTCTTAACTGTGCCAATGTCATCTTCTTCTTCTTCTTTTCTATCAAGATCCCTTTGCCTTTATCTTTTGGATCTATCTCTTCTGCAGGTTGAGAAGAAGTATTATGTTGTTGTTCAATCTCATGAATACTGATGCCTCTTTGACTTGACATATTAAGCATAATGTCAGCAATTGTTTCATCATCACTGTTAGTATGAGCTATAACATCTTCTTCCTGAGCTGGTTTAGAAGGGCCTACTTCCTCTTGAACTTGAATTGAAGGACCAATATCTTCTTCAAAATCTAAGGTTCTAGGTGTAATAGTGAATTGCCTCTCAGTACCTTGTTGAGCAGTACTTTCTTGAGCAGTACTTTCAGCTTCAGCTCCTTCCAAGTTTATTTCCTCAGTATCACCACTTCTTACTTCAACAGCAGCTTCTTCCAAATTTATTTGCTCTGTTTCATCACTCTTCCTCTCAACAGTATCTTGAGGAATATTTTCAGGTGGTGTCCTCTGAGTATCATCCATAAATCCAGCATCTTGTTCAAAATCTTGTTTAAAACCAGCATCATCTTCATTCAAATTCTCTAAATTCCTCCCCAATTGGAATGAAGATTGCTTCTTAGACTTTTTCTTCTTTGACTTAGAAATCTTCGTAGGTATCTTACCACTCTGCTTCTGAGACTTGACCCATAATCTATGGTGTTGAACTAGTGGCCAAACATACCTCTTCAATCTTTGAAACTTAGTCTTTAATTTGACTATCTTAGCAGCTTGAGCCTCACTCTCCTTTTTCAGCCTCTTTAACTCCCTTGTTAAAGCATAATTGTCCAATTCTGCCTCTTCTTCTTCAAATTGCTTAGACATATTTGTGGAAGAAGAATCATTAGGAGATGGTGGTTGATTCATACCTTGGTCTGACTCCTCATGAGTAGGAATGTCCATAGGAGCAGTATCTTCCCTAGTAGCAGAATGTTGAGAAGCAGTATGTTGAGAAATACTAACTTCTCTTGAAACTGGAGACTCTTGACTTGCTGATTCAGAATTTGCTTCTTGCTCTTGCTCTTGCTCTGCATCTCTAACGACTTGTGCAACTCCCAATATGTGAGCAGTCAAAGGTGTGTTGGTTCCAGAAAACTTGGCACTTTGTTTAGATAGAAAAGTAAACACCTTTGATGGAAGTTTGACAGTGGGTAAAAAACTTTGAGGTTTAGGGACATCCTCAAGTTGATTGTTCAAGAATAACTGAACAAACCTTGGATACATCAAGAATGGTGATCCATTAGCAATATGTGTAAGCATACCATCCAGAATGAGTCTTGAAAAATTGAATCTTCGATCGGTAGCCAAACCCACTAATGCAGATGCAATATTTTGACCAAATTGATCAAAAGAAGTACTCTTGGGACTCAAACAATGAAGTAGAACGTGAATGAGGTACTTCCAATGAGAACAAAACAAAGGCTTTTGAAAAGTAAGTTTCGTCAGATCGCCTTCATAACCTATATCACTTAAAGTGTCCCAAAGCACTTGTTTTTCAAAACGAACAGCCCCCCCTTCATCATTAAACATCAACACATCCCTAATCGTGGCCTCAGAAATCCGAATAGTTCGTCCAGCAACCATAGCCCTAATCAACGAATCATCTTCAATCATTGCAGTATCCCAAAATTCTTGCATCCAGGGACCAATAACATCAGGGTCAACTAAAATAGAGTAGTTGATGGAAGACCCAGTTAAGAAATCAATGATTGCATGAAAATCAACATTATCCCTTGTCTTGTCCAAATTAGCGATCATATTGTGTTTGCTAACAGTAAGGCGATTAGCCATGATGAGTGGTAGAGAAGAATTCGCTTTGAGTATGTGTTTCGATAAAAAAAATTGTGGTGTAAAAGCGAATGAGGGATCTTAAATACGATAAAAGGCGGGGAAATAGGAGTGAGTTTCTTTAAATAGGATAAAAATAAATCAAACTCATAATAATAAAGTTACCGTTTGGATTAACTTATTATCTCCGCCGTAAGGAATTAATTAACCGTAGCCCCACAAATTTTTGACCGTTGGAACAGTACGTCCACGTAAGCAGTACGTTGGAGCAGTACGTTGCTGAGGCAGTACTTTAATCAACCAAGCAGTACGTTCCATTTTCTTATCTATAATCAATACTCCAAACTAAAACCAAGAACTTGTAAATGGTCATGCTTAAGGGCTAACTAATAACTTATGTTGCCTCCCCTCAAATATAACATATAGGCTAAACTAAACTACTAAAAACCAATACTTTCAATAAGAACTAATAGAAAGTATACTAACTAATACTAAAGCCTCCCCTCAAATGTAGCCTAGTAGTTGATCATCCCAATGCTCACAACTAAGTGGTTGAATCTTGAAACATCAAATCCCTTAGTGAGTAGATCAGCTTCATTATCATCTGTGTGAACCTTAAGCACATTGATAAGCCTGTGCTCATAACAATCCCGAATGAAGTGATGCCTAATCTGAATATGCTTGGTCTTGGAGTGATAAACTGGATTCTTCACAATGCAGATGGTACTCTCATTATCAATGTTGATAGGAGTATTTTTGAAATTGAATCCATAATCCAAGAGTTGATTTTGCATCCACAAAATTTGTCCACAACAGCTTGCAGCAGCCACATATTCTGCTTCAGTAGAGGAGGTTGCAGCAATGGTTTGCTTCTTACATTGCCAGGAGACTAATCTTCTTCCAAGATATTGACACCCTCCTGAGGTTGATCTTCTATCATAGTTATCCCCTGCATAGTTGATGAGGCGAAAAGTGTACCGCTTTTAAGGGGTCATTTAAGCCTTAAATCGTATTTATTTGATCAAATATTGCCCTAAATCGTTCCTTTTGTCATTTTAGGTACTTTTGAGGAGAAATCTGGAAAAGGAGGCATTTTGGACGTTTTTTGGAGCATTAAAGTGAAGAAAACGACAAAGTCTCAAAAAATCGGCTAAAAGTTACTCTTGACGGCGTCAGACTTTACTCTGGACGGCGTCATGCCTTGGCAAGAAAAGTTGGATGTGAAATTTACTCATGACGGGCCAGTGAAAATAGCATGTGAATTCTGACGGCATCACGCTTTAACTTGATCGAGGGCGTCACGGCTTAAATCATAAGGGGACGGCGTCACGTTCATGGTTCGACGGCGTCAAGCCTTGATAAGCCAGAATGGATTTTTGAAGAGCTAAAGAGGGACGGCGTCAAGAAGGTCATCCGGGAACCCTAAAAGCGGCGAGGTGACGGCGTCACACTCCATAAGGTGACGCCGTCAGATCCAAAAATCTATATATAGTTTTCTAATTTTTTGTCATTAGAGGGGGGGCTTAGTGTGTGGAATTTTGGGATAAAACCCTAAGACGATTTTAGCTACTTTTTCAGGGCTTTTTGCCTTGAGATCTTCCATGTTTCATTGAAAGATAAGTTATCAATTAATCATTCAATATGTCTATGTGTTGTTTGATTCTATCTTATTCTTGTCTTTTGTTTAACATGTTAGGCTAAATTTATCTTGTGTTTGCTTAGATCTAATGAAACCTAGCTATTGATTATTGGTTGTTAGTGTGTTGTTAGTTGTATTGGATGATTGTTTATCTATGTTAGGCTTAAGAAAACTGGCTAACTTCCTATTCGGTAACTTGCTTGAACGTCTTAAGAAACATGAACCAAATGCGTACTAAAGGTTTTTATGGTTGTATTTAATGCACAAGCGAATTCTAGTGATCCCATGTTAGGAGCTTCCTAGCCGGCTCGACATAGGAGTGAAGTAGGAGCTTGTAGAGTTGGGGAAGTAAGTACGCCACCCCACGAATGGTATTAAGGAATACACCCGTCATCCACGCGACTAATACACACTAATTAACCGGTAAAAGATAGTTAGGGAGTAAGGAAATCTAAGTAAACACATTTCTCTACACATAAGTTTCTCACCACATTTCATTTTTGTTATTTTATTTTATTTGCATCCGTAGTAATTTTGGGTTAGTTGACTAGCAACTAATTCCGCCCACTCCTTCAAACCCGAGATTTTACTTGCTTTCATAAAAACTATAAAAACATAAAAAAGAATCTTCCTCAACCCTTAGACCTAATTAGAGTAGCCTTTCATACCTAACGAACACTATTCCCTGTGGAGAACGATCAATCCCCCGTACTTACCACTACACTATACTACATCGGTCAGGTACACTGCCTGGTGGGGTTGTAAGCCTCTTGAGATCCCTCGAGAGGTAAAACCTGTTGTAAGGTTACAAAACCACGCAATCAAGTTTTTGGCGCCGCTGCCGGGGAATAGTTATTGTTTAGGTTGAATTTTTATTTCTATTAGGTCTACTCACTAGATTCCTTTCTAGTGAGATTTTTATTTTATTTTTCTAGGTTTTCTTTAGTCTATCTTATTTCTTTGTACTTTTGTTTGTGATACCTTCCACTTACCACATGAGTAACATTGGTCATTTGATCCCTGTTATTCGTGTTTTTCGCCGTGCAAATTTTCAACTACCCGTTCCCGCCCCCATAGTAGCAAACAACAACCTTTCACCCGACCACCACTTTGGTAACAATTCTGAGATGGAGGAGTCTGACCATGAGAATGACTATGTTAGTCCATTTTACTACTCAGACTCCGATGAGGATATCGGTAATGGAGAAGTAGTTAACGAGGAATGGGGAAAAGAGGAAATTGATCCCTTTAAGTATGTTGACCCTAGGACTAAGATCGAAAAGGATAGCCTCTTTAACATGCAATTCCCGTGTAAAATTGGTTATCATGATTTTTATGCTTATCTTAACTCATCTTTGCCTATGAACATTATCTCTCGCGCTAATTATAATAAAATCATGGTAGATGAGCTTGAATATCAAGGAGATAACATTGTTGCTAGGATTAAGCCACTACACGTGTTCGTAGGAAGTTTTGTGTATTTGGTGGATTTTATGGTTATGGAGAACTTAGGAGAATTTATCGATGACAAATTAACCCAAGTCATTTTTGGAGAACCCTTCAAAAGGTTGACCAACCTTGACGAAAAACTTGTGGACGGGTTAATTACATTCTCGGATGGGGATGAAGATTTTGTCTATCAAATGCCCCGAGCACATCCTAGGTTTAAGAACTACCCCATTGAATCTTGCAATAGAATTATGCCTATCGACTTGTTAAGTGAGAATGATAAGAGGAAGGGGCTCAAATATCCACATGAGAAAAATAAGAGATATTATCATGGATGTTTGGAGCTGAATGATGAATACAAGAGAGATGAGGCAACAATTAGATGGCTCACACTCGGATACGTGAGCATAAGCGACACTAGATGAGCCTTACTTTGAGTCTAGCTACAAGACTCGTTAATAAAGAAAAGCGCTTCTTGGGAGGCAACCCAAGCTTTATTTTATTTATTTGCTTTGTGTGTTTATTTGTTTGTTTGTTTGTTTTTATTTGTTTCCGTATGTGTGTTTAATTTTTATTATTATTGATTCATGTTAAAAACTAATTTGTGAAAATGCTTTATGTTGTTTTTAACTTCGTCTTAACTACATATAAAGGTATTTTGCAAAAGATAAGTGTAAGGGAAATCTAAATCGGTTTATTAGAACACAAATTAACATGAATCGTAATAATAATAAATTAGCATACATATTAGTATTTGTTTGAGTCAAATGCTTGTATCGAGTCATAATGATGTTTTGCAGGATTTCCAGGAAGTAAGGTAAAGGTTTTTCCAGAAATTTTCCGGAAACTTAAAATGAAAATTTTTGTCAGGTCATTTCTGACGGCGTCAGGGGTTATAACCTGACGGCGTCAGATTTAATTTCCAGAAATTTTTGAAAGTTTTGTTTTCATAAAAAGTTTTTATTAAAATCTCCAACTTATAATCTCCAGGAATCTGCAAAATTATCATTCCACAAGCATTATATCCTTATATATAGATTTTTCCCGCCGATGTTATGCAGGTTTTCGTGTTTGTTTTCTCAGGTTTAACAGGTTATTTTGGACAAGGAGATGTTTATGGAATCAAGCTTATGGCGATGCATTAGTCATGGAGCTTCAACATTCTCTTTGGAGGAAGATTTAACCGTGTAATTTCATTATCCACCGAGCGAATCAGGGGAGTATTTGATTTCATTCTTTTACTTTATGCTTTTACATCTTGTTATTTGAACATTGGGGACAATGTTCATCTTAAGTGTAAGGGGAGGGTAAAAGTACGATTTTAGAGAATACAATTGCGCTTGATTTTTGTTTGTTTGATAGTAGATGTGTAATAAAACTGAGAGAAATACTTGTTAAGGTAATTTTAGTGCCAAATTTAAAATTTTTTACAACATTTAGGAGTGAAACTTTAGTTCTAATAGCGTCTCACGGATAGGAGTTATATGACTAGCACAAAAACCGTACCACTAAAAAAATTTTCCACCCCCAAATATGTGAGGTTCGCCCCTAGAATTGGTAGGAAAAGCATTTATGCTATGATGTGTGTACCGGTAGCACTTAGATTCTAGAACTTGCGTTAGGACCATTCCAAGGCCACAAGTGAGACTACATTCGTGTAGTTAGATTTACTACATGATAAGAGGCATTAGGATTAACCCATTGTTTTACACCTGTGTTTTTGTTATAATTATTTTGGCTACATTGGTCAAGTAATTCTCCCACACCCTTTGCGTTGTACTCATTTTTAGTACACGATACCCCTAGTACACCCCTCAGAGCCTATCTTTTCGTTTCGACCTTTAAGCATTTTACTTAAAGGAAGAATTTGTTACACCCCACTTAAATGTACACCCAAATCGCCTTAGCCTACCTTGTATGCACTCATTTTTAGTGCATTATTGTTACAACATTTGTTTAAACCCAAGTTAATTATCTAGTTGATTACATGGTTGCTAAGTCGAGTCATATCCTTGTACATATTGTTTTGGGACGATTGGGACTCATGGGTAAAGTACTAGTATAATGGAGTAATGGGGAAGAACATCATTTATTACCCCCATATGTGCTAAATATTTTAAAAGTACTCCAAGTTTTTCAATTATCTTAATTCGAGTCATTAGAATAATTATTTGTAAAGTTATGTAAAAGTTCAAGTGTAAGGGGGATGCAATGCCCCTATGATGTATTATTTTGGATGGTAGGGCAAAAGTGTATGCAAAAAAAAAAAAAAAAAAAAAAAAAAAAAAAAAAAAATCGAAAAAATCAAGAAAAATACAAAAAAAATGAGAAAAAGAAAAACAGAAAAAACATACGGACTACCATCCCGTTTTATTTTATGTTTGTTTTATATTTTTGTTATTTTGTTATTTCGTTTCTAGCTTAAGATTGAGTCTAGTCTTGGCTTAGCAACATTGTATAGTACATGTAATTGATCAAGATTTTTAACTCGCCACCAGTAAAATATCCTTTATCCAACAAAACCGTGTTTTCCTTTTCCCTACACCTAACGTTATAACCCATTTAAAAGCCCTCTTTGATAGTTTATCTTAGGTGCTTACGCCTAGTGGAGGAGGTTTTCGATCCTTTCCCAAGCCTATGGTAATCTATTTGCTATGACAGGTAGTGAGAGATATTTTCCGTTTTCATTTATGAGATTTATTTTGATGACACTTGAGAGATGTGAGTATCTAAACACTACTTGTGAGGTGCTAGTTTATAATCTCCGTGCTTATTATGATTGAAGTGGAACGATTATTTGTTGTAATTACTTTTATATTAGCATTAAATGACCCCTAACTTATATTTTGATTAGAATAAAAGCGCATTTGCTTGAGGACAAGCAAATCTCAAGTGTAAGGGTATTTGATGAGGCGAAAAGTGTACCGCTTTTAAGGGGTCATTTAAGCCTTAAATCGTATTTATTTGATCAAATATTGCCCTAAATCGTTCCTTTTGTCATTTTAGGTACTTTTGAGGAGAAATCTGGAAAAAGAGGCATTTTGGACGTTTTTGGAGCATTAAAGTGAAGAAAACGACAAAGTCTCAAAAAATCGGCTAAAAGTTACTCTTGACGGCGTCAGACTTTACTCTGGACGGCGTCATGCCTTGGCAAGAAAAGTTGGATGTGAAATTTACTCATGACGGGCCAGTGAAAATAGCATGTGAATTCTGACGGCGTCACGCTTTAACTTGATCGAGGGCGTCACGGCTTAAATCATAAGGGGACGGCGTCACGTTCATGGTTCGACGGCGTCAAGCCTTGATAAGCCAGAATGGATTTTTGAAGAGCTAAAGAGGGACGGCGTCAAGAAGGTCATCCGGGAACCCTAAAAGCGGCGAGGTGACGGCGTCACACTCCATAAGGTGACGCCGTCAGATCCAAAAATCTATATATAGTTTTCTAATTTTTTGTCATTAGAGGGGGGCTTAGTGTGTGGAATTTTGGGATAAAACCCTAAGACGATTTTAGCTACTTTTTCAGGGCTTTTTGCCTTGAGATCTTCCATGTTTCATTGAAAGATAAGTTATCAATTAATCATTCAATATGTCTATGTGTTGTTTGATTCTATCTTATTCTTGTCTTTTGTTTAACATGTTAGGCTAAATTTATCTTGTGTTTGCTTAGATCTAATGAAACCTAGCTATTGATTATTGGTTGTTAGTGTGTTGTTAGTTGTATTGGATGATTGTTTATCTATGTTAGGCTTAAGAAAACTGGCTAACTTCCTATTCGGTAACTTGCTTGAACGTCTTAAGAAACATGAACCAAATGCGTACTAAAGGTTTTTATGGTTGTATTTAATGCACAAGCGAATTCTAGTGATCCCATGTTAGGAGCTTCCTAGCCGGCTCGACATAGGAGTGAAGTAGGAGCTTGTAGAGTTGGGGAAGTAAGTACGCCACCCCACGAATGGTATTAAGGAATACACCCGTCATCCACGCGACTAATACACACTAATTAACCGGTAAAAGATAGTTAGGGAGTAAGGAAATCTAAGTAAACACATTTCTCTACACATAAGTTTCTCACCACATTTCATTTTTGTTATTTTATTTTATTTGCATCCGTAGTAATTTGGGTTAGTTGACTAGCAACTAATTCCGCCCACTCCTTCAAACCCGAGATTTTACTTGCTTTCATAAAAACTATAAAAACATAAAAAAGAATCTTCCTCAACCCTTAGACCTAATTAGAGTAGCCTTTCATACCTAACGAACACTATTCCCTGTGGAGAACGATCAATCCCCCGTACTTACCACTACACTATACTACATCGGTCAGGTACACTGCCTGGTGGGGTTGTAAGCCTCTTGAGATCCCTCGAGAGGTAAAACCTGTTGTAAGGTTACAAAACCACGCAATCAAGTTTTTGGCGCCGCTGCCGGGGAATAGTTATTGTTTAGGTTGAATTTTTATTTCTATTAGGTCTACTCACTAGATTCCTTTCTAGTGAGATTTTTATTTTATTTTTCTAGGTTTTCTTTAGTCTATCTTATTTCTTTGTACTTTTGTTTGTGATACCTTCCACTTACCACATGAGTAACATTGGTCATTTGATCCCTGTTATTCGTGTTTTTCGCCGTGCAAATTTTCAACTACCCGTTCCCGCCCCCATAGTAGCAAACAACAACCTTTCACCCGACCACCACTTTGGTAACAATTCTGAGATGGAGGAGTCTGACCATGAGAATGACTATGTTAGTCCATTTTACTACTCAGACTCCGATGAGGATATCGGTAATGGAGAAGTAGTTAACGAGGAATGGGGAAAAGAGGAAATTGATCCCTTTAAGTATGTTGACCCTAGGACTAAGATCGAAAAGGATAGCCTCTTTAACATGCAATTCCCGTGTAAAATTGGTTATCATGATTTTTATGCTTATCTTAACTCATCTTTGCCTATGAACATTATCTCTCGCGCTAATTATAATAAAATCATGGTAGATGAGCTTGAATATCAAGGAGATAACATTGTTGCTAGGATTAAGCCACTACACGTGTTCGTAGGAAGTTTTGTGTATTTGGTGGATTTTATGGTTATGGAGAATTTAGGAGAATTTATCGATGACAAATTAACCCAAGTCATTTTTGGAGAACCCTTCAAAAGGTTGACCAACCTTGACGAAAAACTTGTGGACGGGTTAATTACATTCTCGGATGGGGATGAAGATTTTGTCTATCAAATGCCCCGAGCACATCCTAGGTTTAAGAACTACCCCATTGAATCTTGCAATAGAATTATGCCTATCGACTTGTTAAGTGAGAATGATAAGAGGAAGGGGCTCAAATATCCACATGAGAAAAATAAGAGATATTATCATGGATGTTTGGAGCTGAATGATGAATACAAGAGAGATGAGGCAACAATTAGATGGCTCACACTCGGATACGTGAGCATAAGCGACACTAGATGAGCCTTACTTTGAGTCTAGCTACAGACTCGTTAATAAAGAAAAGCGCTTCTTGGGAGGCAACCCAAGCTTTATTTTATTTATTTGCTTTGTGTGTTTATTTTTTGTTTGTTTGTTTTTATTTGTTTCCGTATGTGTGTTTAATTTTTATTATTATTGATTCATGTTAAAAACTAATTTGTGAAAATGCTTTATGTTGTTTTTAACTTCGTCTTAACTACATATAAAGGTATTTTGCAAAAGATAAGTGTAAGGGAAATCTAAATCGGTTTATTAGAACACAAATTAACATGAATCGTAATAATAATAAATTAGCATACATATTAGTATTTGTTTGAGTCAAATGCTTGTATCGAGTCATAATGATGTTTTGCAGGATTTCCAGGAAGTAAGGTAAAGGTTTTTCCAGAAATTTTCCGGAAACTTAAAATGAAAATTTTTGTCAGGTCATTTCTGACGGCGTCAGGGGTTATAACCTGACGGCGTCAGATTTAATTTCCAGAAATTTTTGAAAGTTTTGTTTTCATAAAAAGTTTTTATTAAAATCTCCAACTTATAATCTCCAGGAATCTGCAAAATTATCATTCCACAAGCATTATATCCTTATATATAGATTTTTCCCGCCGATGTTATGCAGGTTTTCGTGTTTGTTTTCTCAGGTTTAACAGGTTATTTTGGACAAGGAGATGTTTATGGAATCAAGCTTATGGCGATGCATTAGTCATGGAGCTTCAACATTCTCTTTGGAGGAAGATTTAACCGTGTAATTTCATTATCCACCGAGCGAATCAGGGGAGTATTTGATTTCATTCTTTTACTTTATGCTTTTACATCTTGTTATTTGAACATTGGGGACAATGTTCATCTTAAGTGTAAGGGGAGGGTAAAAGTACGATTTTAGAGAATACAATTGCGCTTGATTTTTGTTTGTTTATAGTAGATGTGTAATAAAACTGAGAGAAATACTTGTTAAGGTAATTTTAGTGCCAAATTTAAAATTTTTTACAACATTTAGGAGTGAAACTTTAGATCTTAATAGCGTCTCACGGATAGGAGTTATATGACTAGCACAAAAACCGTACCACTAAAAAAATTTTCCACCCCCAAATATGTGAGGTTCGCCCCTAGAATTGGTAGGAAAAGCATTTATGCTATGATGTGTGTACCGGTAGCACTTAGATTCTAGAACTTGCGTTAGGACCATTCCAAGGCCACAAGTGAGACTACATTCGTGTAGTTAGATTTACTACATGATAAGAGGCATTAGGATTAACCCATTGTTTTACACCTGTGTTTTTGTTATAATTATTTTGGCTACATTGGTCAAGTAATTCTCCCACACCCTTTGCGTTGTACTCATTTTTAGTACACGATACCCCTAGTACACCCCTCAGAGCCTATCTTTTCGTTTCGACCTTTAAGCATTTTACTTAAAGGAAGAATTTGTTACACCCCACTTAAATGTACACCCAAATCGCCTTAGCCTACCTTGTATGCACTCATTTTTAGTGCATTATTGTTACAACATTTGTTTAAACCCAAGTTAATTATCTAGTTGATTACATGGTTGCTAAGTCGAGTCATATCCTTGTACATATTGTTTTGGGACGATTGGGACTCATGGGTAAAGTACTAGTATAATGGAGTAATGGGGAAGAACATCATTTATTACCCCCATATGTGCTAAATATTTTAAAAGTACTCCAAGTTTTTCAATTATCTTAATTCGAGTCATTAGAATAATTATTTGTAAAGTTATGTAAAAGTTCAAGTGTAAGGGGGATGCAATGCCCCTATGATGTATTATTTTGGATGGTAGGGCAAAAGTGTATGCAAAAAAAAAAAAAAAAAAAAAAAAAAAAAAAAAATCGAAAAAATCAAGAAAAATACAAAAAAAATGAGAAAAAGAAAAATAGAAAAAACATACGGACTACCATCCCGTTTATTTTATGTTTGTTTTATATTTTTGTTATTTTTTTATTTCGTTTCTAGCTTAAGATCGAGTCTAGTCTTGGCTTAGCAACATTGTATAGTACATGTAATTGATCAAGATTTTTTAACTCGCCACCAGTAAAATATCCTTTATCCAACAAAACCGTGTTTTCCTTTTCCCTACACCTAACGTTATAACCCATTTAAAAGCCCTCTTTGATAGTTTATCTTAGGTGCTTACGCCTAGTGGAGGAGGTTTTCGATCCTTTCCCAAGCCTATGGTAATCTATTTGCTATGACAGGTAGTGAGAGATATTTTCCGTTTTCATTTATGAGATTTATTTTGATGACACTTGAGAGATGTGAGTATCTAAACACTACTTGTGAGGTGCTAGTTTATAATCTCCGTGCTTATTATGATTGAAGTGGAACGATTATTTGTTGTAATTACTTTTATATTAGCATTAAATGACCCCTAACTTGTATTTTGATTAGAATAAAAGCGCATTTGCTTGAGGACAAGCAAATCTCAAGTGTAAGGGTATTTGATGAGGCGAAAAGTGTACCGCTTTTAAGGGGTCATTTAAGCCTTAAATCGTATTTATTTGATCAAATATTGCCCTAAATCGTTCCTTTTGTCATTTTAGGTACTTTTGAGGAGAAATCTGGAAAAGGAGGCATTTTGGACGTTTTTGGAGCATTAAAGTGAAGAAAACGCAAAGTCTCAAAAATCGGCTAAAAGTTACTCTTGACGGCGTCAGACTTTACTTGGACGGCGTCATGCCTTGGCAAGAAAAGTTGGATGTGAAATTTACTCATGACGGGCCAGTGAAAATAGCATGTGAATTCTGACGGCGTCACGCTTTAACTTGATCGAGGGCGTCACGGCTTAAATCATAAGGGGACGGCGTCACGTTCATGGTTCGACGGCGTCAAGCCTTGATAAGCCAGAATGGATTTTTGAAGAGCTAAAGAGGGACGGCGTCAAGAAGGTCATCCGGGAACCCTAAAAGCGGCGAGGTGACGGCGTCACACTCCATAAGGTGACGCCGTCAGATCCAAAAATCTATATATAGTTTTCTAATTTTTTGTCATTAGAGGGGGGGCTTAGTGTGTGGAATTTTGGGATAAAACCCTAAGACGATTTTAGCTACTTTTTCAGGGCTTTTTGCCTTGAGATCTTCCATGTTTCATTGAAAGATAAGTTATCAATTAATCATTCAATATGTCTATGTGTTGTTTGATTCTATCTTATTCTTGTCTTTTGTTTAACATGTTAGGCTAAATTTATCTTGTGTTTGCTTAGATCTAATGAAACCTAGCTATTGATTATTGGTTGTTAGTGTGTTGTTAGTTGTATTGGATGATTGTTTATCTATGTTAGGCTTAAGAAAACTGGCTAACTTCCTATTCGGTAACTTGCTTGAACGTCTTAAGAAACATGAACCAAATGCGTACTAAAGGTTTTTATGGTTGTATTTAATGCACAAGCGAATTCTAGTGATCCCATGTTAGGAGCTTCCTAGCCGGCTCGACATAGGAGTGAAGTAGGAGCTTGTAGAGTTGGGGAAGTAAGTACGCCACCCCACGAATGGTATTAAGGAATACACCCGTCATCCACGCGACTAATACACACTAATTAACCGGTAAAAGATAGTTAGGGAGTAAGGAAATCTAAGTAAACACATTTCTCTACACATAAGTTTCTCACCACATTTCATTTTTGTTATTTTATTTTATTTGCATCCGTAGTAATTTTGGGTTAGTTGACTAGCAACTAATTCCGCCCACTCCTTCAAACCCGAGATTTTACTTGCTTTCATAAAAACTATAAAAACATAAAAAAGAATCTTCCTCAACCCTTAGACCTAATTAGAGTAGCCTTTCATACCTAACGAACACTATTCCCTGTGGAGAACGATCAATCCCCCGTACTTACCACTACACTATACTACATCGGTCAGGTACACTGCCTGGTGGGGTTGTAAGCCTCTTGAGATCCCTCGAGAGGTAAAACCTGTTGTAAGGTTACAAAACCACGCAATCAAGTTTTTGGCGCCGCTGCCGGGGAATAGTTATTGTTTAGGTTGAATTTTTATTTCTATTAGGTCTACTCACTAGATTCCTTTCTAGTGAGATTTTTATTTTATTTTTCTAGGTTTTCTTTAGTCTATCTTATTTCTTTGTACTTTTGTTTGTGATACCTTCCACTTACCACATGAGTAACATTGGTCATTTGATCCCTGTTATTCGTGTTTTTCGCCGTGCAAATTTTCAACTACCCGTTCCCGCCCCCATAGTAGCAAACAACAACCTTTCACCCGACCACCACTTTGGTAACAATTCTGAGATGGAGGAGTCTGACCATGAGAATGACTATGTTAGTCCATTTTACTACTCAGACTCCGATGAGGATATCGGTAATGGAGAAGTAGTTAACGAGGAATGGGGAAAAGAGGAAATTGATCCCTTTAAGTATGTTGACCCTAGGACTAAGATCGAAAAGGATAGCCTCTTTAACATGCAATTCCCGTGTAAAATTGGTTATCATGATTTTTATGCTTATCTTAACTCATCTTTGCCTATGAACATTATCTCGTCGCGCTAATTATAATAAAATCATGGTAGATGAGCTTGAATATCAAGGAGATAACATTGTTGCTAGGATTAAGCCACTACACGTGTTCGTAGGAAGTTTTGTGTATTTGGTGGATTTTATGGTTATGGAGAATTTAGGAGAATTTATCGATGACAAATTAACCCAAGTCATTTTTGGAGAACCCTTCAAAAGGTTGACCAACCTTGACGAAAAACTTGTGGACGGGTTAATTACATTCTCGGATGGGGATGAAGATTTTGTCTATCAAATGCCCCGAGCACATCCTAGGTTTAAGAACTACCCCATTGAATCTTGCAATAGAATTATGCCTATCGACTTGTTAAGTGAGAATGATAAGAGGAAGGGGCTCAAATATCCACATGAGAAAAATAAGAGATATTATCATGGATGTTTGGAGCTGAATGATGAATACAAGAGAGATGAGGCAACAATTAGATGGCTCACACTCGGATACGTGAGCATAAGCGACACTAGATGAGCCTTACTTTGAGTCTAGCTACAAGACTCGTTAATAAAGAAAAGCGCTTCTTGGGAGGCAACCCAAGCTTTATTTTATTTATTTGCTTTGTGTGTTTATTTGTTTGTTTGTTTGTTTTTATTTGTTTCCGTATGTGTGTTTAATTTTTATTATTATTGATTCATGTTAAAAACTAATTTGTGAAAATGCTTTATTTGTTTTTTAACTTCGTCTTAACTACATATAAAGGTATTTTGCAAAAGATAAGTGTAAGGGAAATCTAAATCGGTTTATTAGAACACAAATTAACATGAATCGTAATAATAATAAATTAGCATACATATTAGTATTTGTTTGAGTCAAATGCTTGTATCGAGTCATAATGATGTTTTGCAGGATTTCCAGGAAGTAAGGTAAAGGTTTTTCCAGAAATTTTCCAGAAACTTAAAATGAAAATTTTTGTCAGGTCATTTCTGACGGCGTCAGGGGTTATAACCTGACGGCGTCAGATTTAATTTCCAGAAATTTTTGAAAGTTTTGTTTTCATAAAAAGTTTTTATTAAAATCTCCAACTTATAATCTCCAGGAATCTGCAAAATTATCATTCCACAAGCATTATATCCTTATATATAGATTTTTCCCGCCGATGTTATGCAGGTTTTCGTGTTTGTTTTCTCAGGTTTAACAGGTTATTTTGGACAAGGAGATGTTTATGGAATCAAGCTTATGGCGATGCATTAGTCATGGAGCTTCAACATTCTCTTTGGAGGAAGATTTAACCGTGTAATTTCATTATCCACCGAGCGAATCAGGGGAGTATTTGATTTCATTCTTTTACTTTATGCTTTTACATCTTGTTATTTGAACATTGGGGACAATGTTCATCTTAAGTGTAAGGGGAGGGTAAAAGTACGATTTTAGAGAATACAATTGCGCTTGATTTTTGTTTGTTTGATAGTAGATGTGTAATAAAACTGAGAGAAATACTTGTTAAGGTAATTTTAGTGCCAAATTTAAAATTTTTTACAACATTTAGGAGTGAAACTTTAGTTCTAATAAGCGTCTCACGGATAGGAGTTATATGACTAGCACAAAAACCGTACCACTAAAAAAATTTTCCACCCCCAAATATGTGAGGTTCGCCCCTAGAATTGGTAGGAAAAGCATTTATGCTATGATGTGTGTACCGGTAGCACTTAGATTCTAGAACTTGCGTTAGGACCATTCCAAGGCCACAAGTGAGACTACATTCGTGTAGTTAGATTTACTACATGATAAGAGGCATTAGGATTAACCCATTGTTTTACACCTGTGTTTTTGTTATAATTATTTTGGCTACATTGGTCAAGTAATTCTCCCACACCCTTTGCGTTGTACTCATTTTTAGTACACGATACCCCTAGTACACCCCTCAGAGCCTATCTTTTCGTTTCGACCTTTAAGCATTTTACTTAAAGGAAGAATTTGTTACACCCCACTTAAATGTACACCCAAATCGCCTTAGCCTACCTTGTATGCACTCATTTTTAGTGCATTATTGTTACAACATTTGTTTAAACCCAAGTTAATTATCTAGTTGATTACATGGTTGCTAAGTCGAGTCATATCCTTGTACATATTGTTTTGGGACGATTGGGACTCATGGGTAAAGTACTAGTATAATGGAGTAATGGGGAAGAACATCATTTATTACCCCCATATGTGCTAAATATTTTAAAAGTACTCCAAGTTTTTCAATTATCTTAATTCGAGTCATTAGAATAATTATTTGTAAAGTTATGTAAAAGTTCAAGTGTAAGGGGGATGCAATGCCCCTATGATGTATTATTTTGGATGGTAGGGCAAAAGTGTATGCAAAAAAAAAAAAAAAAAAAATAAAAAAAAAAATCGAAAAAATCAAGAAAAATACAAAAAAAATGAGAAAAAGAAAAATAGAAAAAACATACGGACTACCATCCCGTTTTATTTTATGTTTGTTTTATATTTTTGTTATTTTGTTATTTCGTTTCTAGCTTAAGATTGAGTCTAGTCTTGGCTTAGCAACATTGTATAGTACATGTAATTGATCAAGATTTTTAACTCGCCACCAGTAAAATATCCTTTATCCAACAAAACCGTGTTTTCCTTTTCCCTACACCTAACGTTATAACCCATTTAAAAGCCCTCTTTGATAGTTTATCTTAGGTGCTTACGCCTAGTGGAGGAGGTTTTCGATCCTTTCCCAAGCCTATGGTAATCTATTTGCTATGACAGGTAGTGAGAGATATTTTCCGTTTTCATTTATGAGATTTATTTTGATGACACTTGAGAGATGTGAGTATCTAAACACTACTTGTGAGGTGCTAGTTTATAATCTCCGTGCTTATTATGATTGAAGTGGAACGATTATTTGTTGTAATTACTTTTATATTAGCATTAAATGACCCCTAACTTATATTTTGATTAGAATAAAAGCGCATTTGCTTGAGGACAAGCAAATCTCAAGTGTAAGGGTATTTGATGAGGCGAAAAGTGTACCGCTTTTAAGGGGTCATTTAAGCCTTAAATCGTATTTATTTGATCAAATATTGCCCTAAATCGTTCCTTTTGTCATTTTAGGTACTTTTGAGGAGAAATCTGGAAAAGGAGGCATTTTGGACGTTTTTGGAGCATTAAAGTGAAGAAAACGACAAAGTCTCAAAAAATCGGCTAAAAGTTACTCTTGACGGCGTCAGACTTTACTCTGGACGGCGTCATGCCTTGGCAAGAAAAGTTGGATGTGAAATTTACTCATGACGGGCCAGTGAAAATAGCATGTGAATTCTGACGGCGTCACGCTTTAACTTGATCGAGGGCGTCACGGCTTAAATCATAAGGGGACGGCGTCACGTTCATGGTTCGACGGCGTCAAGCCTTGATAAGCCAGAATGGATTTTTGAAGAGCTAAAGAGGGACGGCGTCAAGAAGGTCATCCGGGAACCCTAAAAGCGGCGAGGTGACGGCGTCACACTCCATAAGGTGACGCCGTCAGATCCAAAAATCTATATATAGTTTTCTAATTTTTTGTCATTAGAGGGGGGGCTTAGTGTGTGGAATTTTGGGATAAAACCCTAAGACGATTTTAGCTACTTTTTCAGGGCTTTTTGCCTTGAGATCTTCCATGTTTCATTGAAAGATAAGTTATCAATTAATCATTCAATATGTCTATGTGTTGTTTGATTCTATCTTATTCTTGTCTTTTGTTTAACATGTTAGGCTAAATTTATCTTGTGTTTGCTTAGATCTAATGAAACCTAGCTATTGATTATTGGTTGTTAGTGTGTTGTTAGTTGTATTGGATGATTGTTTATCTATGTTAGGCTTAAGAAAACTGGCTAACTTCCTATTCGGTAACTTGCTTGAACGTCTTAAGAAACATGAACCAAATGCGTACTAAAGGTTTTTATGGTTGTATTTAATGCACAAGCGAATTCTAGTGATCCCATGTTAGGAGCTTCCTAGCCGGCTCGACATAGGAGTGAAGTAGGAGCTTGTAGAGTTGGGGAAGTAAGTACGCCACCCCACGAATGGTATTAAGGAATACACCCGTCATCCACGCGACTAATACACACTAATTAACCGGTAAAAGATAGTTAGGGAGTAAGGAAATCTAAGTAAACACATTTCTCTACACATAAGTTTCTCACCACATTTCATTTTTGTTATTTTATTTTATTTGCATCCGTAGTAATTTTGGGTTAGTTGACTAGCAACTAATTCCGCCCACTCCTTCAAACCCGAGATTTTACTTGCTTTCATAAAAACTATAAAAACATAAAAAAGAATCTTCCTCAACCCTTAGACCTAATTAGAGTAGCCTTTCATACCTAACGAACACTATTCCCTGTGGAGAACGATCAATCCCCCGTACTTACCACTACACTATACTACATTGGTCAGGTACACTGCCTGGTGGGGTTGTAAGCCTCTTGAGATCCCTTGAGAGGTAAAACCTGTTGTAAGGTTACAAAACCACGCAATCATAGTTATCCCCTGCATAGTCACTATCTGAGAAGGCTTCCAAGTGAAAAGGTGACTCCTTAGGATACCATAATCCTAACTTTGGTTGATGCTTGAGATATCTAAAAATCCTCTTGACTGCATACATATGGGAAACCTTGGGTGTAACCTGAAATCTTGCACATAAGCAAACAGCAAACATGATGTCAGGTCTTGATGCAGTTAAGTACATAAGACAACCAATCATAGATCTGTAAAGCTTGACATCCACAGCTTGTCCATCTTCATCCTTGCCTAAGGGTTTATTTTTATCAATGGGTGTGGTGGCAGGCCTGAGATTTGGAAGGTCAAATCTTTTAAGTATGTCTGCAACATACTTTTCTTGGTTAATGAAGATTCCATCTTTTGTTTGTCTAACTTGAAGACCCAAAAAGAAAGTTAATTCTCCCATAGAACTCATTTGAAACTCCTTCTGCATAAGATCTTCAAATTCTTTCACCATAGACTTCTTTGTAGCCCCAAATATAATATCATCCACATATACTTGGACTAACAAAATGTCTTTCTTATCCCTCTTGATAAACAAAGTCTTATCAATTGCTCCTCTCCTATAACCATGTTGTAATAGAAAGTTTGAGAGTCTCTCATACCAAGCTCTGGGAGCTTGATGAAGGCCATACAGTGCCTTGATCACTTTGTAGACTTTGTTTGGATGAGCAGGATCTTCAAAACCAGGAGGTTGTTTAACATAAACTTCCTCAGAAATTGTGCCATAAAGGAAAGCACTTTTCACATCCATTTGGTAGACAGGAAATCCCATGTATGATGCAAAGGCAAGAAATAACCTTATTGCCTCTATCCTTGCAACAGGAGCAAACACTTCATCATAATCCACTCCTTCTTCTTGGCGATATCCTTGTGCAACCAATCTTTCTTTATTTTTGATAACATTCCCTCTTTCATCTCTTTTGATTCTGAAAACCCATCTTGTACCAATGACTCTTTTGCCATCTGGTAAATCACATAATACCCAGACTTCTTGAAGCTTGAATTGTAGAAGCTCCTCTTGCATGGCTTCAACCCAACTTTCATCAGCTAAAGCTTGAGCTACCTTCTTGGGTTCTTCTTGAGATAGAAAGCAAGCAAACAGGCATGTTTGGTGATCCTTGTGATTCATCCTGTTTTGTTTGTAAACAATGCTAAGTAAAGCAGTATGTTGCTTAGAAAGTCCTTTAACTTTGTTCCTTGTAACCACTCCTGAAGAGGGAGATCCAATAATGTTACTTTGAGGATGAGCTTTATGAATTCTCAATGTAGGAGTTGGTGGTACTGGAAGATCAGACTCCAAGTTAGTAAAATCAATGCCTTCATTGGAGAAAATACCTTCTGGATTAAGCTCATCATTAACTTCTTCTAATCCAGGAATGTTAGCATTAACTAAATCATCATTATCAATATTGGAATCATCAGCATTGTTCCAATTTGATTGCTCTAATACACTAGAAGTACTGCCAAAAGGATCAGCAGTACTTTGATCTAAAGTACTGTGGGCAGTATCTTGAAATTTACCCTGTTTCTTTGCAGTCTCATAAGCCTTCCTTTGTTCATCTTCATAGGATTGTGCTATAGTTTCTTGAAAAAGCATCCTATTAAGTTCATCTTGTATGGCTTGATCTTCATCAGATACTGTATGAGTTGGCTGAGCAGTACTTTGTTCCTCATCAGGAACTTCAGGTTCTTTATCAGGAACATCTTCTGGTGTAACATTGACTCCATGAACAATGTACTGTGAATCATCTTCTTTATAATTAGCCTGATTCTCTTCTCTAACAGGAACATAATTCATAGATGGTGTGAGCTTGAGATCAAGATCAAACATCCAATCAGGACCTTTACCTTTCTGAGTTTCCTTATTTTCCAAAAATTCAACATGAAGACAATCTTGTACCTTTTTGGTATTCCTGTTATAAACTCTAAATCCTTTGCTATTTGTACAATAGCCCAATAAATATCCTTCATCTGACTTACCATCAAATTTTCCCAGAGAATCAATGGTATTTAGAATAGTCAGAGAGCAGCCAAAAGGTTTTAGAAAATGAATGTTTGGTTTCTTTCCCATTAGTAACTCATAAGGTGTCTTCATCTGAGGCTTAGTTACTGAAACTCTATTCAACACATAGCAAGCAGTACTTATGGCTTCAGCCCAAAAGAGAATAGGTAATTGGGAATCTGCAAGCATTGTTCTAGCTGCTTCTATCAAAGTCCTGTTCTTTCTTTCTGCAACACCATTCTGCTGTGGTGTTCTAGCAATACTAAACTCTCTCTTGATCCCTTTCTTGGCACAGAATTCATCCATATGCTTGTTCTTGAATTCTGTTCCGTTGTCACATCTAATACCTCTTACTTTGAGTCTTAATTGATTTTCAAGGGCTACTATCAGGTCATGGATAGCATCAAAGGTTTCATCTTTGAATCCCAAGAAAAAGACCCAACTAAATCTGCTACAATCATCTGTCACTACCAAGCAGTACTTCTTCTTGTTTAAACTTTCTACTGAAACTGGTCCAAACAGATCCATGTGTAACAACTCCAAAGGTTCTCTAATATCTCTTTCCCCAAGCTTCTTACATGAAGCTTTATGTTGTTTACCCTTCTTGCAAGCCAAACATGAATGATCAGTCTTGAATGTTTTGGAAGGTAAACCTTTAACTAAATTTCCTTTAACCAGCTTGTTGATATTCTTAAAATTAACATGACCTAGTCTTCTGTGCCACAGATGTGCTTCTTCCAATGATGCCTTTGCTACTAAACATGTTGCTCTTCCAGCAGAATTGAGACTCTTTAAGTCTAAACTGTATACATCATTGGTTCTTGGTACTCTCAATGTCACCAAGTGATCATCAACAAATTTGAACTCAGGGGAGAGAATGAGACATTCTGTATCAGTGAACAGAATTGGGTACTTCTTGTCACAAATTTGAGATACTGACAATAGGTTGAACTTGAGCTCCTTCACATATCTAACATTCTAAAAATCAATACATCCAGCCTTGATTGTTCCTTTGCCAGTGATTCTTCCTCCATCAGGATCATTACCAAATGCAACTCTTCCTCCATAATATGCCTTAAAGTCTGACAGGATCTCCTTTTCCCCTGTCATGCTGCCAGAGCAACCACTATCAACAATAATATGATCTTTAAGCTCCTCCTCTGGGTTGCCCTGCACATTAAAGAAAAGGGTTAGTTTCTTTTAGGAACCCAAGCCATTACTGACTTGTGTTCCCCTTGTGGAGTGACATACTTGAATTCCTTCAGTATGTAATCTCCACTGGTTTTAAAGGCATGGTCAATGATTATTTGAGTTGGTCCCATGTCCTATGTTGTAATATCAACAACACTCCCTGTTTCACCCTTATCTGTTGAAAGTACTTCTTGTTCCCCATCAGTACTTTCTTTCTTAACCCAATTTCGTTTGACCTTAGGTTTCTCTGATCTAGGTACTCTGCTTGAGGTGTAAGACCTTTTATATGAATTGAATCTCTTAGGTCTTCTAGGTGAAAAAGTGTTAGCAGTACCATAAGTGGGTGAAAACTTATCAGTCCTTTGAGAAGGTACTTCTTGGGACTTATCAGAGTGTGAAGGTATTGGTGATTTGGAAAACATTCTTTTCTGGTGAGGGTACCTATAGTCTTTTGAGAAGTTACTATGGTTGACCCTATTTGAGTGATTCCAAACTGGTGTAGTCTCTCTTGGCTTATGGGTGGTAGATCTGTTCTTTGGAAACTGACTTAAGTATTCTGAGTGTAAGTCACAGTGCTTAATCAAGTGATCAGGACTATAGCATACATAACATAACTTTCTTTCCATATTCCCAAATCCTCTTCTATGATTAAAAGGTTTCCTGTAGTAAGCAGTATTTTGAAAAGTTTCTCTTGGAGGTACTGCTGAATGTCCAGCAGTACTTTGAAAAGTTTTTGGAGGTACTGCTTGTTTTTGAAAAGCTGTAGGAAACTTTTGATCATTACCCCTTTGAAAATCATTCTTAGGTTTCTCAGAACTAAATTGACCAGTAAGTTTCTTCCTAAACTCTAGGTTGTCTACACCATAACGAGAAACATCTGTCCTAAGAGGTTGAAACTGACCAGTGGGTGGAGGAACTGAGTGGTACTCCTTATCTTTCTTAAACTTAGGAGGTGATTCACTAATTGGTTCCTCATTCCTAGATGTGTTTTCTTCTGAGCTTGTGAGATCATCATCACTAGGTGCAATCTCTTCCTTAGCACTAGGTGGGGTCTCTTCCTTATCACTAGGTGTGGTCTCATCGGAACTACTATCTTCACCATAACCTAGTCCAGCTCTACTGTTTATGACTCTTTGTTTTTCAACAAATTGAACATGTGATAGACCAGCCTGTTTAATACTACCAAGTTTTTCTAACAAAGTATCTCTTTCCTTAGTAATCTTTTCTAATTCAGAAACCTTACATCCTAACTTCCATTCACTTAATTTCAATTGGTAATCTTGTTGCTCATATTTTTCTGCCCAAGCCATTTCATTATTTTCGTGTGTTAATATTTTGGCTTCCAGAGATTCTAAAGTTAATTGATAACCAGCTACCTCAGACCTAGCTGTTCTACAATTATCTCTTTCAGTCACATATTCTTTAAGCAACTTTTGATAAACATCATTGCACTTAGAGCATACCTCAGAGACATTGGATGAACTTGGTGAAGTGGCTACCATAGCAATCTGAACTGGTTCATCTTCATCCTCCATGCTCCAGTTAAAGCTTCCAAGACCATCTCTTGATTCCAAAGTAGCATATCCAGGTTCCTCATCAAAAGCTGTGCCCCAATCAAACTCTTCCATTGCAACCATAGAATAGGTTACAGGTTTATCATCGAATTCAGCACTCCAGTCAATCTCTGCTAAATTTTCTTGAGCCACCAAAGCTTTTGGTTGTGATTCAGTAATAGGAACCTCCTTTCTTTCAACCTTGGGTTGTTCAATCATCCTGTTTGCCTGATATTTTGCAAACTTGCATTCCCTTGCAAAGTGTCCAAGCTTTTGACAATTGAAACATTCAATCTTGGATTTGTCAAAAGTTATACCTTGTTTGGCTTTGAAATCAATTCCCCTTCCTGTTTTGTTCATGAACTTCTTGATCCTAGCAGTGATCATAGCTACTTGCCATCTTATGTCAATCTCCTCTAAAGCATCTTCTTCAATCTGCAACAAGTCTTCTTGATAGGTAACAGGTAAAGTGGCTTGTTGTGCAAAGAAGGAACATACAATTTCATCAGAATTGGTGTTGTTTGTTGGTGATGGGTTGGGGGTAGTTGTGGTTGTGCAAACATGCTGTGAATCACCAACAGTACTTTGAGAAGGATAAGCAGTACTTTTAGTGGAAGTACTGCTTCTGTTTTCAGAAGACACAAAAGCTATGTTGTGAGTTTTCTGAGAACTGTGACCATTCATCTCTTGCTCGTACACTTTCAAATTGTTATAGAGATCATCAAAGTCCATAGACTCCAATCCAGGTTGTCCTCTAATCATAGTAGCAACCACATGCCAGACAGATGGCAAACTCCTTAAGAACTTCAAATTTGCATCTTCAACAGATACCTCTGCTCCATACAGTTCAAGCATACTAAGTAGATTTTGGAATCTGTCATAGGCAGCATCAAGACTTTCTCTTTCACCAACAGTGAAGGTTTCAAATTGTTGCTTCAATAAGTTTCTATGCATCTTCTTTGAAGCATCATTACCTCCAAATCGTGTTTTGATCGCAGCCCATAATTGTTTTGCATCCTTAGCATCATGGAACTTCAGTAGGTGACCATCAGGAATAGCAGACAGCAGTATGTTGAGAGCCTTATCTTGATTTCTCTTTGTAGCTGCTGGCAAGGTTGGTTGAGGTGGTTTGGGTTGTCCTTCAACGTGTAAAGGTTCATCAAGAACAACATTACCATTGACAATTACATCCCATAGAGCATGGTCAGTAATAGCAAGGTACTGCCTCATCTTCATGCTCCAGAGATCATATTCTCCCTTCTTGATGATAGGAATTCTGAGTGAAGTGATGGATGGGATAAGGTGCAGCTTCAGTCGTCATTGTTGAGGGTTTGTTGATAAATCGGTTTTAAGGGTTTCTTCTTAATCAGAGTCTCCACACAAGCTCTGATACCACTTGTTGGATCGATATACTCTGACCAAACTAACTTGTAGCTTGTCTACGGTTTAACAACTTTGAATGAATTCAAAACTATTAATAATGAAACACTGATATACTTTGCTAAGTATGCGGAATCTACTTCAACAAAGCTAAGAAGAATTAATAAACGACTTTGAATATTATTAAAACCTTGAACCTGCTTTCTTACACAGATTCCTAACAAACTCTAAACTCTAATACTTCTAATAATCGTATATTACTAATCGCATGAACTTGTCTCTCTAAAAAACACACGTATATCTAATGCCAACCTAGGGATCCTTTTATAGGCACAAGGAAAACCCTAGTCGGTTTACAAACTTGAATAACAAGTAATTCTAATTTAACTCTAATCTAATACGAACATTCTAGAATTACACTTAGTCCTTAAACTATTTGCATAGCACTCCTTTAACGAGCAGTAGTACTTTAATTAAACAGCAGTACTTGACTTGAGTAGCAGTACTTTGACTTTTATAGCCCAACACATACCGATAGCACAGTATATATGGTAGCAGTCAAATAAATGCATTTTTGAGCAAATAATAATACTTTATTATTTTTTTGACGGAAACGTCAATAAAACTTTATTTGCGTGTACGTGTCCAAAAAGGTCAAACCGGGACTTTACGGTAACTTTTAAGCTTAAACCGACACACGATACACCAACGAGGATCAAAAACCCACTAATTTCCCCTCCTCTTTGTCGTGTACAGCCAAGCAACACTAATGGACAAGATATATTATATGTTAAGATATTGCATTAGTGGATTATGTCATATACATTTTGTATTTATACCCTAATAAGCAACACATACAACTTCACACACCCATTCTTATCCCATACACTTTCCTAGATCATTTTCACCCTCCCTCTTATTCAAAACTCACGGCCATAAACTAAGAACCAAGATCCACAAAAATTTGTTGAAGTTATAAGTAATCGGGTGTACTTTCAAGTGTTTCGGGTTATTTAGAACGTGTCTTGGGTAAATTTGGTGCAATTTGGTGCGTTCTTGAGCCTTCTACCTCTCGACATCTTTATAGCATTGTAAGGATTATCAAAAATTTGTTCAAATCTTGTTCATATCATTTTGTTTTGATGTTTAAAAGTGTTAATAAGTGTTAAATGTGTATGATTTGTTAAAATGAAAAAGTTAGGGTTTGATGTATAGTTTTTGTGTGCTCGATTTTTTTTAGTTTTCATACAAATTATGATGTTTCTTGCTTTTGTGGTAAATCTTGATGCTTGTGGTACTAATTTAATGATACAAAAGTGATTAGTGTTAATTACGCGTATTTAAGATGAAATATACACTTTTATGTGTATGTATATGAATCGGCCACATTTAAAAATAAATAATCATTGGGGTTTTGAAAAACATAAAATTTTGGCTCTAGCGGTGAAATGGTGAAGATTATGCTTATTAGCTTATTTTAGTTAGCTTATTGTAATAAGCACTAGCTTATTGATTTTTAACTACATGAATTGGACTAAAATCTATTTTGGCTTAAATGGGCCGAGCCCATCATATACTCGGCCTACATGGGCTGTTTTGAACCCAAGTGCTTATTGGAAGTGCTTATTGGCTTACTTGATATTTAACGTAAAATAAAACATAACTAAAAAGGATTAATTAGTTATCGTACTAAAAATGTGTTATTGGACTCAATGTGGCCTACTCGGCCCAATAAACATCTCGGGAGACAAAAATGAATTTTGGAACATATTTAGACTCGCTATAATTATTTTTGTAAAATAGAACGATTTATATCGATAAAAACCATTTTGGGCTCGTTTTGGCATTTTAAGCCCAATAAGTAAATTAAAAGGAATTTCGGCCCACAATGATGAATATTGTCTTTTTGTTGACTTTTGAAGGAATTTCGACTAAACGTTGACTTTTGTATCGAAAACTATAATTATGAAGTAATAGTAACGAAAAGTATAGTTATAACGATAAATGTAACTTTGGACCGTTTTTGCAATTATAGCTAATAAAAAGGGATTTTTGAGGAAATTTGCAACACTTGAGAAAAATGGGAAAACTTGAATAAACGAATGGGTCATGCCCGATTTTTCTAAAATTTCGACACTTAGAGTATTTTCGGACAAAAATCGACTAAAAGACGAAACTGATTGTTGCTATTATTAAAAATATTAATTTTCCTAAATTAATAGTTTTAGGTCTTATAAGACTTACAAATTATTCAATGATTATTTAATTAATTAAACATTTAATTATTATTATATATATATATATATATATATATATATATATATATATATATATATATATATATATATATATATATATATATATTACTTACGCAGTTTGCGATAAGCAAAGCACGGAAGTTCCGTCGCACGTACATTCACCGTACACTTTCACCATGAGCCATCACCAAAGAGTCTTATACGATAAAATATTTTGAAATATACTTTACCACACAGCAAGCAAGAAATACACGAGCACAGGTCACACGTAAACTTTTCAATTCAGTTAAGACATTTAAAATACGAATATTTCGCTAAGACTTACCATACTGATCTAGGTCGCGTGTCGGAGCGGTTGCACTGTGTTGTCATTGATTAGCAGATTGCTATTATTTTTTAGGTGAGTTTATAGCCCCATTTTTATACGTATTATTTTTTATAAACCTTGGGGTGAGAAACATGCAAAACTGTTTTCATGGACCAAAATGACTTTGTTTTCGTACACACTTGTATGCGGAAACCTAAGTTAGCTGAATCCCATTACGCCCACTATCATCAACCGTCAATTCCTGCTGGGAAACGCGTTGTGATATAAATAGATCTATTGGGGGTGACTCCCCCGTTCGGTTGGCTCGGCATAGTCAATGCGAACGTATACCATATCGAAATTTGCCGAGTGTCTGGGGATTAACACTCGCGGGCACCCTTATTTGTTATGCCAGTTAGGCATATTGTTTGGCTAGTTCGGTTGGATGAGCTTATTGTTTGCATAGCAGGATAGTGTGTGATTGCTGAATTATTTGCTGAATATTTGTTATGGTCCATATGTGCTTATTTACTTTAAACCTATGAACTCACCAGCGTTAGCTGACTTTTAGCATGTTTTTCTTAGGAAATTGAGAATTTGTTTACTGAAGGCAAGGCATGGCGATGGTCATAAAATTTGTTGGAAATGTTTTTATTGTTGCGTTAAACTCTAAATTTGGGACCGCTTGTTAAATGGGCTACATTTTATTTGAACTAAATTTGATGTATAACAATCTGACTTTAAATATGTAATGTATTTTAAAACGGATTTTAAATCCGTTCTCTATATCTTGTATTGTGATTATCGATTTAGTAGCACCCAAATACGTATGCTTCTGCAAGTCTTGATTTTGGGGGTGTTACAAAGGCCAGTAATGTGAATGCTATTAAGAAATTCGGTTATGTAAAGTGCCTCATTAAAATTTGAGTCCATATCAAGTATACCAACCGAGTCTGAACTGTCATACGTCTTTTCTTCCCCATGGAGAAGTTGCAGCATACGATCGTTTATCATATCCACGAGCTCGTGTGTTGGTGCAAGAATGGCCCTTTCTTGGAAAAAGAGGGATTATAAAGGTTCTTGATCAATTGGGAGGGGGGGTTATGTTTCTTGAATGATTGAACCAATATGATTGTCTGAATCAGGGATCAACATATCATCGGGGAATTCTACCTCTTCTCTATCGTTCTTACCTCCAATTGTTCTGTTACCGATGCTTAATATCCAATCTGCAAAGTCTTGGATTTCTTTCCGTTCAGTAGCATTAGAACCCGTTTCTAGCCTCATATTCATAGTCAATTGCATGACGTTGCAGTGTTGCCACAAGTATGAAGAGTTAATTGACGCGTGTACCACATCATGCCTGCTGCCATTTGTAATCACCGGCAATATTTGTCAAAAATCTCCACCGAATAAAACTACTTTACCTCCAAAAACCTTATCAGAAGTTTCAAATGGGTTTTTCCTGCATACGTCTCTCAATGTCCTATCAAACGCTTCATAACAATGTCTATGTGTCATCGGAGCCTCATCCCCTATGATAAGTTTTGTAAAGGTCACTATCTGCTGGAATATGACATATAGAATCCTCAACCACATTGATTGGAATAGCAAACCGAGAATGCGCTGTCCTTCCACCTTCTAACAAAAGTGCCGCAATACCACTTGATGCAACATTTAACACTATTTCGCCTTTTGACCTTAATGCGGCAGATAATGTTTTGTAAAGGTATGTTTTACCAGTTCCTCCGTATCCATAGACAAAGAACATCCCTCCTTTTTCTTGACAAACAGCATCCATTATGGTTTGATGTATGTCTTTTTGCTCGTGTGTCAATGTACGATACATTTTCTTGTGTTGTTTGTGTAATTCCTCTGTATTGTACTTCAATATATGTCAGACATATATTATACTTTTGAATGTCTGTAAGCTCTAAATCTGTACATGAAAATAAATTGATTAGTTATTTGAAGCATATTATTAAATTTAACGCTGTGAAATTATACATGTGATATTATTATGTGTGTGGTTTTAAATTTCATTATGTGTAGACAACTTTTATAGAGTGTTGAGTTACAGTTAATTTTGATTAATACTTAACTGTAAATTTAAATATGGTTATATAAGCAACTCAAATAGACATTCATTGCATACCTGGGTCATTTCTTTTTCTTCTTTCAATATGTTCAACATCTGCGGACAATACTTCCCAGGTTTTGTTGTAAACAATCTCTGGCCTTGACAGGCTATCTGTTGTAATTAGCATGACAAAAAAAGTCCGTAAATAATTTCATGATCCCCATAGACTGGCTTCCATCAAACCATCTATATATTCTTTATCATCTTCCAATAGGCCGTGTGCTTGACATGCTTCTTTATATGTTGGGTAAAAAAACACCATCAAATTCCTTGAAATCAATCCAATCTTGTGCTCCTCTTACCTTGTTTAGCAATACTCTTAACTAGAACCTCTCACCAGACGAAGAAGGTACATGATGTACACGGCCAATACATGTACCTTTTTGTCTTTTCATCCACATCCTTTCTTCTTGTTTCCAAATGTAATGTTGGAGAAAATTGTGGTAAAGCAGTTTTTGTGCTTCTGTATCTGTCTTGTTGCATTCCATCCAGGCGACAAATTTTGTTTCATTTACTGATGCTTTTTCCAGTGTAAAATCAATACTTTCAGTTGCATTGAATATGATAGATTATTCTCCTTCTAAGTGGAACGGTAATCTTTCTACAGGTGGAAACCAGTAATGTATGTCAAAGCCATATATTCACCACGCTGATTCACATGCCGAAATATATCTACAATCGTAATATCCTTTGATTTCATCAACGTCTTCATCTTCTAGAGCAACTGTTGCTCTATCTGGACCCTTGTTAATATACTTGAATAAGTATTTTATAGAACCTACCTGGTTGCACCACTCAACGTTAATATGTGATTGAAAATGTCGTAGCAAGCCGGGATTGTAGGGAACAACATAGCCGTTGTGCAATTCACTTCCACTTTTGTTTATAGTCGACCCGTCATTCCTTCTTTTATAAATGGCATACCCACTCTCATTAATAAAAGTTTCTTCGTTAAACTGCTTTGAGAATTTTTTGGTACATTTCTTGTTTACAGTGCACGGACAACTCGGCCGTTGTGGTCCACATGGACCATGAATCATCTGATCGGTGACAATTCCGTAAAGTTCTGGATCTTCATTTTTATCTGGTATTTCTAATGAAATAAACATGTCCATGTGTGCAAGTGTTTTAATTTTATCATCTTCTTCCAAAAAAAGCAAAATGTGTGCATGTGGAAGGCCTCTCTTTTGGAATTCAATAGTGTAAACAGCTATGAGAAGAACATAATGCAAGTAACTATATAGAATATAGGATGAATTGTATAATAATATTGTCCATACAATTAATTGGATAAGTAAATACCTGCTTTAAGGCGGCCAAAGTAATGTTGTTCCTTGAATTCTTTCATAAGAGTGTCAAGTTTTTTTTTAAAAACTCGTATGATTACATCAGGTCTGTCGTCAGATTTCAAACCCTTTTCAACCACAAAACGTTCAATCTCGGGCCAATTTGGGTTACACGTAAATGTAATGAACAAATCTGGGTATCCGTAGACCTTGCAAATTGTCATTGCGTCTAAATAATTCTGCATCATATACCTTAGGCTTCCTGTAAATGATGATGGCAATATAACATTTTTACCTCTTAGTTTCACTCCTGAATCTTCATCATCCGCCAATTTAGCTAATTTGGAGTAGATTTCGCTCCTTAAGTCTTTTTGTTGTTTTTTTATGTATGACATCCTTTCAGATTCGACCATTGTGTATGCGTCTACAATAAACTGTTGACATAGCCTCCTTGCATTCAGTACCATTGAGAAAACATTTTCTCTTTCCTGTAAGCGATATGCAAAATACTCTCTCATTGTTACTCTCATCTTCTTGTTGGTGGGTGTTTCATCAGTGACACCAAAATGGTATATATCTATTCGATAACCATCTTCAGCGTACGAAAACAGCAATGGATACTGGAGTGCAAGGTATGAAGGATGCAGCTCACTAATTCGCTTGAGTCCGCCTTCTTGCATGCGTAGAATAATGTTCCTTTTATGTTTTGTAGAGTCAAAGTCTCCTACAATTAGTGCAGTAACTTCAGTAGCCGTAGGAAGATTATAATTTCTTCCATCTCGTTCTCTTGTACCAATAAGTCGTAACTTAAAGTTTTTTTCTTCTTTTTCACTGACAAAACGTTCACCAGCCATTCGAAACTGAGCAACTAATGGATTTATGCTATCTAGCATGTCTCGTAAATCAACTGTTAGCTGGTGGTCCATAGGATGGTTGTTTGTTGATGCATCTGTTTCTATGTTGTATAAAAAAAAGAATTTTTAATTTTTAGTAGGATGAATATATTTATTAAGTTATATAATATTGTTATGGTAAACATGATAATTGTTTTGTTAGAAATTATGTGCAAGAATGTTGTACAATACCTGACACCATTGATCCTATTTTGGATCTCATTTTGTGGATCATAAATATATAGTTGAGCAAACTTTGGAGGTTTTCCTTGTTTTGGTAGTAACGTACCCATTCTATGGTAATTTTCGCCTTGTATTCTGTATCAATATTGACCACGGCCAGTAGTAACAGACATATCTTGTTTTGCGCCTATAGAAGTGAATGAAAACATTGCATTATATCGTCTGATATTCTCAATGAATGATTTGCTTTTCGGTTGGTTTCCGTTCATATGCTCCATCAACAATTTTGGTGGATTTTGCACCTCATCTCCTAATTTGATTTTTCCTCTGCTACAACACATAGAGTATGAATCCAAAGTTGTATGTGTGTGTCCTACCATGCTCTCAGCATGCCATAATAACGCGCCGCAAGATTCACACGTGAAAACTGGATCTCCATGGTCGATGTAATCTGTCAAAACATAATTAATCAAGACAAAGTTCAAAATTGTTTATATTAATGTTAATAAAGGAGTGTTTGGAACATCGGTTTGGAAAAAGGATAAAGTCTTCGTACAATTTGATATTCCCACAAATGATTCTCTTTGTTGGCTTGGTCTGTAACATTAGAAAGTGAATGGTGTGATGTTTTGTGTCTAACCATTTTCGTTTTTTCTCTCAGCCTTTCAGATTTGTGTTTAGAGTATTGTCCTCCGCATGGAGCACATTGAATGTCACCAGGTGTTTTTGTTATTGTCGGAACTGCTTCACCTACAGGGTTTTTGTTCTTGATAGGGCGTCCTCTTGGTCGGCGTGCTATATCCATTGGTTGTTGTGATTCTGTTCCAATGTTGTTTTTATTACTTAATTATTAATGTTACATTATATCAATTTGTTTGAACATTACAAATACATCACTTTGTTTTATGGATTAGAAAAAGTATATGCTACATACCTATTGTTGTATTCACAGGTCTATCTGATGTCGTTGAAACTGCATTAAATTCCTGATTTATGTTATTGGCAGGGCATCCCATTGGTCCACATGCGATATCATGTTGAAGAAGTACACAGTGTGCTGGATCTTTCAATATATGTTTCTTTGGGGGTCTGCCAATACGTCGCGGAAGATAGTCGTTAGTTACGGCGTCGGTACCATTATGGATTGTGTTTTGATTTGAATAATTCAACATGATATCATGTAAGATTTTGTCAACAGCAGTATTCTCAACTTTGCTCATATGATGTATAGTGTTTTATTTTTTTGTTTCTCAGGATAACTGTATATATTTTTTTAAAGTTCGTTTGGTATATTTGTTAAAATATCTTTTAAATACAGTTGATCATCTCCAAAGTTACAACGTTTCAAATTTGGTATTTATCCCAAACCAAACTTAATATCACATTTGTAAATTTCATCCGTTTTAAACTTATATGTTTAAAAGGTATTATTATTTTTTATTTGAATGCATTGAAATAACATATTGTTGTTTAAACATACATTAGCATATTGGTGCATCAGGGTAAATTCTGATTATATTGAAGTATGATGGCAACGTATTGAAGCTTTCAAATAACATGTTGAACCATTAAGAAAACATACAACAACTAAACAAAATGACACATTAAGAAATATATAAACTATCTTGAATACCCTTGTAAAGTCCAACAATTTTCTGTTGGGTATCTTCTATTTCTTGTTTTCGAACATCAATTTTCCTCTGGTAGGCCAATATGATCTCCTGATCTTCATTGTTCTGTTCTTCAAGCCTTTTGATACGCTTGTTATAAAGTTCAACCAATGTTTTCTCGGTGCCATATTTTCCGGAATGACATTTGTCCCAAATATCTTGGGGTACATCAAAAAATTTATATTTTGAAGGGATTGGAGGAGGAGAAGTATCTCTGCTACGTTTATTCTTCTTTGAATCAGGATTAAAAGATGATGAAGCCATCGAAGTTATATATTAAACAATATAATACAGGATGAAATTATGAAATATATTGTTGTTTATATGTATGTATTTATGCAAATTGGAAGGGTACAACATTTCATAAATGCTCTTTAAGTTGCAACTGTTTATATTCTCAAATCTTATATGCTATTAGTGATATAAATGGTCAAATTGTTAGTTAAATCTAATAATCTTTATTATTAGTGTGTAAGTTAGATGTTAACATATATTTAAAAATAAATAATTTATAAGTTCAATACTTGCATTTTTTAAGCATGTGTAAACTTAGCATGTGTATATTTCATATTTTTGAGTTGTAATTATCGTTGAAATATTCATAAATGTTGTATTGATATATTTGGTGGAAAAAAAAATAATTACCAAGATTAAAACACCAAAATAATCATTAAAAATATATCATAGTAATTGAATAAAAATCATGAGTTATAAATCATATAGACCCTAACAAATCTTCTAAATAAAATAGTAATTCTCATAAAATAATAATTTTCACAAATAAAAACATAATTTTTGGAAAATCTTGGCATGCTTGATCAAATTCATCATCACTATTCTCATCATCAGTGGTTTCATAATCAGTTGAGCCGTCATTAATAAAGCTAGCTAAATCATCATCATTAGGTACCAATCTCACACTATACGCATCGGAATCGACTTCCCAAGCTTCTTCATCTATGTAGTTGTTTCCACCATGTTTACCATGCACTTTACCATCAGTATCAACCATATTATCCTACATGTCATCGTCACTCATGTTATGTTTGCGTAAATTCTCTCTATCATATTCCTCATCAGAGATACTATATTTGTAATCATCTGCGTAAATCCAAAAATAAAATATGCAAGTGTAAAGTTCCGACATTTAAAACAACTTACATCTACAAATGTTTATAGAATTATTTTAGAAAAAACAACCTGATGGGAAGTCTTCAATGATTTCTTCATCAAGGATATTATATTTGGGCTTATATTCATCTAAAGCATAAAACGGTTCTTCTAAATCATTAATGTTTTTCCAAACGCCATCATCACTGTTGCTCTTGTTCTTATCAAATTCATCATCTGTATCTTCGTCTAACAGCATATATTTGCTATGTAATGTATTTTTTGACTGATGTGATGTTTTAGAATGTTTTATCAGAACGTGTTCTTCATCATCAGACTTATACAATTCCAAGTACATAGTATAAAAACATATTGTAAGTTATAATGTATCAATGATCAATGATAATTTACGATATTGTAACGTAAATTCATACCATTGTTTCTTCTGCTTGATTGTGATTAGTATTTTTTTTAACTGTGTCAAATCTTGGTGATTGTTCATCGTCTGATGAAATAATAACAAAATCATTGGTGTTGACACTTTTGTTGTTTTTGAACAACCTACGTCGTTTGCGTGATTTTGAAACAAGCTGTAAACGTGAAACAATAAGTAAGACGTATGTCTTTGTTGACATGTTAAAATTAATGTTGAATCAGTAATTTTACCTCGTCATCATCCGATAAAACAATAATTGGTATGTCTTTTTTGTTTACATCTGGAGAAAAAGGTTGAGAATGAGTTTTTGAAATTTGGCTATTCTGCATATTTTTGACATTCAAAAGTATCAAGTTAATATAACATGAACCTATATTAATACAATTATAAACAAATTAGTCTTAATTAAAACACATATCATACCTCTTCATCGTCTGATATAGTGATTACTGTTAAATCTCTGTTGAACTTATCATTCGTTGATTTAGGTGTCAACATCGTTGGTGTTTGTTGATTCGCTGAATATTATGTTTTGCTTCAATGATTTACATTCAATATGCCTTTATTTATAGACTTATTGTGGAATATATTTTTGGAACAGATATGTTTTGATACTAAATATAAAATATAAATATAGATTATATGTATATGTTTATCTTCAATTACAAATTAATTATGCATAATTTGGGTATTGATATATTATACTTTTATTCCTTATATTTTTCCGAATTTTATGCATTGATGATTTGTGAAGCAAGCATTAATTCATAATTTTATATGTCATATAATTTATATATTGATATATATCATACTTTAATTTTGTATACCAAAATAAATATTATTCGTAATTATATGAATTGATAATATGTTAAACAGATCATTCATTATTTTTAAAACTGTTCAATTCGTATACCATTCATATAAATCAGTAATACCAAACAAAACATTTTCATTAAAATTTTAAAATCCAAATACATCTATAAAAACTAATACATTATATTAAATAAATTATGATGAATATGCCAAATGTAATTCATCATAAGAATTAACATTCTAAATCTGCATCATCATCATCATCTCCTTGTGTTTCATCAGTATTAAACTCTTGAGGAGTTTTTTTTTTTTTTTTTTTTTTTTTTTTTTTATTTTTTTTATTTACGGAATGATGCTACCTCTCTAATGTGTTTTTTAGCAACAATCCTTCTTAATCTATTCTTTTCATCTCTATCTTCTTTTTCCTTCCAAGCTTTTTTCTTTTTGATTGCCTTTTGAGCACACCACCAATCATAAAATACAATATGTCACACTTTTGTTTTCATACACTTGGTCATTATCTAAATGGTTATAAACAAGAAATATTAATTCAACTGATTAATGAAACTGTAAATCATGCTTTTATTTTAAAATTCACAACTTATAATTAATCATTAACATACCTTTCCTTGCAACATCTTCTTTTGTGACATTTACTTGAAAACACATTTTCCTGTCATTCAAATGAATTTGTTAATCTAATTTGGTAGTTTTGAATCATAATTACATTTAAAAAAACTATTATTACTTACCTTACTTTGATGATTCGGCAACTACAAAATCTTCATCTTCTTCAGATATTGGATGTTTGTAATTAGTAGACATTTTTAAGAAGTTGTAAAACTGTAAAATAGTATACCAAGAGAAAAAAAACAGTTTTTAATTTGTGTTGGAAGTAAGAATGGAATTGGTTTGTAAAACCCGAAAATCTAAAACATGCAAAATTACCAAAATGCCCCTGAAACTTTAAAATTTAATTAAAGCTTAATTAAAGTTCCGAATCGATCCCAAACTTCTTGAAACGAACAAGATATGATACAAAATAATTTTGACGACTTTGATTAATATTTATACAAGTTGTGAAATGACCAAAATACCCTTGTGTATACCGAAACTTAAATACACAATTATTATTAAGTAAAAACCATTTAAATTACAAGAGTAATTAAGGAAAAATACATAAAAAAGGTAAATTGAATTGGGCCATTATGAGGGCCAGTTATTTGGCTCAATCCTCCCCCCTTAACTCGGTCATAACAATTTATACCAATCCCATAAATTTATTTCACCTCTAAACCCTAAAAACAAATAAGCCGCCACTCTTAAAAATCACCCACATCACATCCAAATTTTCTGAGGCAAGGAGGTAATTTCCTGGAGTTCTTCATAGTGCCAAGAAGGTGGGAAAAATAGCCACAAGGTCCTGGAGTCAATCGTTTGTTCGTGGTGAATTAATTGGGTCGAAAAGATTGAAACCGAGCCAAATAAATCCATAGCGTGTAATCCTTTGATCTATAATTTTTCTGGTAATTTTCTAGCCTTCTCCTAATCATATATAACATGTAAAAATTATGGAAATCGAACCATGCATTTTATTTTGGCCGAATAGAAAATAATGGGTTTATAAACCCTAAAATCGAAATCGAATTCTTATTAATTCATGCGATTTTTCCTGAACATGTAAATAATTTTCATGGGTCCTATATACTTCTTATAACATGGGAAAAATGGTGTCTTGATTTGTTGACGTCGAATGTATGATTTTTGGAATTTATGTATAATCGGATTTCTAGAAAATAAAAGGAGAAAGTGTGGAAAAATTATAAACCGATCGAACTAGGGCTCTTGTGGGATGAAATCTGGGAATAAAAGTGACCAAATGATGATACAATGATTTCTTAACGATTGGGGTTGCTAGGGTTTGATTTTGTTAAGATTTTATGCAAACCGATTGATAAATAATTAGTTTAGGGTGTGTTTTGTAATTTTTAAAACTTAAGGGATAATTTTGTAAATCATTTTAGACCTGCTGTAATTCGAATAAAATATAAAAGGAGGGTCTCATGTGTAAATTTTGCATATAAAGGGTTTATTTGATAAATATATATATTTGTTAAAACGAATTGAAAAGAAATAAAAATAAGGGACTAAATATGTAATTTCTGGAAAGTTAGTGTCGAATTGAGAAATAAATTATATTCAGGGGGTTATGTGTAATTTTGGTAATTCAATGGCTTGATATGTAATTATTAATAATTAAGAAATTGAAAATGTAAATTAAAGGGTAAATATGTAAATTAATTAATTTGAGGGACCTATTGTGTAAATTATGGAAACTTGAAGGAGCATTCGAATAACTTTGTAAATTAAGTACTAATTGTGTAAATTTGATAAACTAAGGGTTAAATGTGTAATTATGGATATTATAAGGTTTAAAGTGTAACTTATATAATAAAAGGGGTGTAAAATGTAAATTATGAAATCTGAAGGACTAAAGGTGTAATTCTGGATAACTTGAGAATGAGAATGAATTAATGGTGATATTTTCATTTTAAACTTTGAACTTTGGCAAATTTACACTTATAACCCTGAACTATGAAAGTTTGTCATAACTAACCCTGAACTTATGTAACTTGTTAAAATGAGTACTACTTCCATAATAAGCTAATTAAAGACTTGACTTGAAATATATCACTTGAATCTTGCTAAATGTGGAAACTTACTAATTATGGAAACCTGCTAAAAATAGAAAGTTACTAAAAATAGAAGTTACTTATAATGGGAAGATAACTGAACCCCTTTCGTATGTCTGTCTTCTACTCCTTTAGGTTCGAGGAGGGAGTGATCTTGATCCCGGTCAGCTACTCTTTTGTTTGTGCTTGCTATTTGAATAAGGTACAGATATTCTGCTCTTCTTGTAAAGAGCCTTCGTCTCATTTTTGATTCCTGATTCATTTTATGTTTCCCTTGTGTTGTGAACCCTGGATTTGGACCTTTTGTTTTGAACCTTTTCTTGAACCTTGTCATAAACCTGAACTTGAACCTTGATACACTTGATATGAACCCTTTGACTTGAACCTTTGACTTGAACCCTGCTATGACACTTGACATGACTTATTGAACCCTGATAACCTGAATAATTAAGACCTTGAGTACTTGAAGGTTCATAAGATTTTACAACTACTTTTTAGTTATATATGAAGAGGTTTTGAATATTTCTTTAAAGGACTTGTATTATGAAACTGTTCCAACGATCATTTTATTTAAACCATGTAAAAAGGATTTCTTATAATAAACTATTATGAACCTTCTAGTATTGGACTTTCTGATATGAACCCTGATATGAACCCTGATATGAACCCTGATATGAACCCTGATATGAAACCTGATATGAACCCTGATATGAACCCTGATATGATACCTGACAATTGATACCTGAGACTTGACACCCGAGACTTGATACCTGACCTTGACCCACAGTTTGAGACTACGAGCCACCCACTAGGCATGAGGGTTTCATGTCCATGTCATTGATGCACCGGTGGCATGACTCTAGGGCAGGAGAGTGATGTCCTGTCCCGTCCCCGACCTGATTTGATTTGTTATGTAGAGGAAGACCCTGTGGCCTGCGGGGGCGCATGGATGCAGCCTAGACATGTCCTGATTTGTTATGTTTCCTGTTATATCCTGGTGACTGACGAGTGTGTGCGATACACGTCTTTCACAACCCTGGGAGAACGCGTCTCCAACCCCTGGAGGTATCCCCTCACCCTGTTTCCTGGTATGCTGAGGTCACCCCTCCATACACCCTGATATATGTGATGTGATTTGATATGTTTGGGCTCGTAGTGGATTTCTGTTTACCTGAAACCTTGTAACCTTATGACCTGACACTTGACCTGACGTTTGACCTGACCTGATTTGACTTGGGTTTGTGGTGGATTTCTGGATTTGTTACCCTATGACTTGACACTGGACTTGACTTGATTTCAACTTGGGATTGTGGTGGGTTCTGGTTTCATTTGCACCTACCTTTGTAACCATTCTTAATTCCTGGTATGTCTGCTTAATTCTTTTGTATTCCTTCCTGACTCTTGTTACACCTGGTATTATTTCTTCTACTTTATTATCCCGTTATTACTGCTTTGTTTCCGTTATATCTGTTCACTGAGCTCTCGTAGCTCAGCCGCATTTCTTTTCCTGCGGCAGGTACATTTAAGCTAGGAGCTGGGTTTTAGCTGGGGATGAGAGCAACTTGTGTGAAGTTTAGACCTTGTCATTCTAGTGTGACCATTTGGATATTATTTCTGTTATGCCATTGTTTGGGCAGTTTGGATTCTATTTTGTACTCCGTTATTCCTGTCTTGCACTTGATATAAGTCGTGTTGACTTATTTTCCTTTGAAATTTAATGTTAAAGCTTCCGCTATTGTTATTTCTTGAATGCTTGTATCTGATATGAAACCATGTATTTGTGACATCTTTGCCCTTGTCGGGTTGGGGTGTTACAATTTATGGTATCAGAGACAGGTTTCCGAAACCCTTAGGCTTAGGCCATGTGACCTGTGAGGATTGGGTAGACATTAGGTTTCCTTTCGCGCACTCTCTTTTCCTGTTATGCTCTGTCATTTTTCCTTGATTCTGCTCTGTCATATTTTCCTGTTCTGCTCTGTCATTCTTCATGTTCTGTTCTGTCATATTTTCCTGATCGTCGGCTTAATTCGGAGTTTGCGGATCCGTCAGCATGTTGCGATGCAGCTCGCAACATCGAGAATTTCATGAGGGCGTTGGTTACAAACGAGACCGTGATGGCGACAAGGTGCAGCAGCAGATTCAGAGTCGGGACGTCAAGGAGTATTCGGGCAAGAGCTACGACCAGAAGAAATCAGATTCGAGGTCAGCTTCTAGGCAGGATGGCGATCGTCGGGGGCGCAGTGACAGTCAGGGGTCAACTAGTTGTCCTCAGTGTGGGAAGAATCATACGGGGTTTTGTCGTACGACTTCTGGAGCTTGTTTAGGTGTGGTTCGAAGGAGCATAAGTTGAAAGATTGTCCTAGGCGGAATCCGGAACCACTTGAGAAATATCTTGGCCCTCCTTCTCCTACTCCTACTACCGGTCGTGTTTTCTCGCTTTCTCGTGACCAGGCAGATAAGGCGTCTGGTATGTCCTTGTTTTGTTTTCCGTTCTCTTTCATTCCTATGTCCTTGCAAATTTCGAGGATGAAATTTTTCTGTTAGAGGGGAAGAGTTGTAAAACCCGAAAATCTAAAACATGCAAAATTACCAAAATGCCCCTGAAACTTTAAAATTTAATTAAAGCTTAATTAAAGTTCCGAATCGATCCCAAACTTCTGGAAACGAACAAGATATGATACAAAATAATTTTGACGACTTCGATTAATATTTATACAAGTTGTGAAATGACCAAAATACCCTTGTGTATACCGAAATTTAAATACACAATTATTATTAATTAAAAACCATTTAAATTACAAGAGTAATTAAGGAAAAATACATAAAAAAGGTAAATTGAATTGGGCCATAATGAGGGCCGGTTATTTGGCTCAATCCTCCCCCCCTTAACTCGGTCATAACAATTTATACCAATCCCATAAATTTATTTCACCTCTAAACCCTAAAAACAAATAAGCCGCCACTCTTAAAAATCACCCACATCACATCCGAATTTTTTGAGGCAAAGAGGTAATTTCCTGGAGTTCTTCATAGTGCCAAGAAGGTGGGAAAAATAGCCACAAGGTCCTGGAGTCAATCGTTTGTTCGTGGTGAATTAATTGGGTCGAAAAGATTGAAATCGAGCCAAATAAATCCATAGCGTGTAATCCTTTGATCTATAATTTTTTTGGTAATTTTCTAGCCTTCTCCTAATCATATATAACATGTAAAAATTATGGAAATTGAACCATGCATTTTATTTTGGCCGAATAGAAAATAATGGGTTTATAAACCCTAAAATCGAAATCGAATTCTTATTAATTCATGCGATTTTTCCTGAACATGTAAATAATTTTCATGGGTCCTATATACTTCTTATAACATGGGAAAAATGGTGTCTTGATTTTTTGACGTCGAATGTATGATTTTTGGAATTTATGTATAATCGGATTTCTAGAAAATAAAAGGAGAAAGTGTGGAAAAATTATAAACCGATCGAACTAGGGCTCTTGTGGGATGAAATCTGGGAATAAAAGTGACCAAATGATGATACAATGATTGCTTAACGATTGGGGTTGCTAGGGTTTGATTTTGTTAAGATTTTATGCAAACCGATTGATAAATAATTAGTTTAGGGTGTGTTTTGTAATTTTTAAAACTTAAGGGATAATTTTTGTAAATCATTTTAGACCTGCTGTAATTCGAATAAAATATAAAAGGAGGGTCTCATGTATAAATTTTGCATATAAAGGGTTTATTTGATAAATATATATATATATATTTGTTAAAACGAATTGAAAAGAAATAAAAATAAGGGACTAAATATGTAATTTCTGGAAAGTTAGTGTCGAATTGAGAAATAAATTATATTCAGGGGGTTATGTGTAATTTTGGTAATTCAATGGCTTGATATGTAATTATTAATAATTAAGAAATTGAAAATGTAAATTAAAGGGTAAATATGTAAATTAATTAATTTGAGGGACCTATTGTGTAAATTATGGAAACTTGAAGGAGCATTCAAATAACTTTGTAAATTAAGTACTAATTGTATAAATTTGATAAACTAAGGGTTAAATGTGTAATTATGGATATTATAAGGTTTAAAGTGTAACTTATATAATAAAAGGGGTGTAAAATGTAAATTATGAAATCTGAAGGACTAAAGGTGTAATTCTGGATAACTTGAGAATGAGAATGAATTAATGGTGATATTTTCATTTTAAACTTTGAACTTTGGCAAATTTACACTTATAACCCTGAACTATGAAAGTTTGTCATAACTAACCCTGAACTTATGTAACTTGTTAAAATGAGTACTACTTCCATAATAAGCTAATTAAAGACTTGACTTGAAATATATCACTTGAATCTTGCTAAATGTGGAAACTTACTAATTATGGAAACCTGCTAAAAATAGAAAGTTACTAAAAATAGAAGTTACTTATAATGGGAAGATAACTGAACCCCTTTCGTATGTCTGTCTTCTACTCCTTTAGGTTCGAGGAGGGAGTGATCTTGATCCCGTTCAGCTACTCTTTTGTTTGTGCTTGCTATTTGAATAAGGTACAGATATTCTGCTCTTCTTGTAAAGAGCCTTCGTCTCATTTTTGATTCCTGATTCATTTTATGTTTCCTTTGTGTTGTGAACCCTGGATTTGGACCTTTTGTTTTGAACCTTGTCTTGAACCTTGTCATAAACCTGAACTTGAACCTTGATACACTTGATATGAACCATTTGACTTGAACCTTTGACTTGAACCCTGCTATGACACTTGACATGACTTATTGAACCCTGATAACCTGAATAATTAAGACCTTGAGTACTTGAAGGTTCATAAGATTTTACAACTACTTTTTAGTTATATATGAAGAGGTTTTGAATATTTCTTTAAAGGACTTGTATTATGAAACTGTTCCAACGATCATTTTATTTAAACCATGTAAAAAGGATTTCTTATAATAAACTATTATGAACCTTCTAGTATTGGACTTTCTGATATGAACCCTGATATGAACCCTGATATGATACCTGACAATTGATACCTGAGACTTGACACCCGAGACTTGATACCTGACCTTGACCCACAGTTTGAGACTACGAGCCACCCACTAGGCATGAGGGTTTCATGTCCATGTCATTGATGCACCGGTGGCATGACTCTAGGGCAGGAGAGTGATGTCCTGTCCCGTCCCCGACCTGATTTGATTTGTTATGTAGAGGAAGACCCTGTGGCCTGCGGGGGCGCATGGATGCATCCTAGACATGTCCTGATTTGTTATGTTTCCTGTTATATCCTGGTGACTGACGAGTGTGTGCGATACACGTCTTTCACACCCCTGGGAGAACGCGTCTCCAACCCCTGGAAGTATCCCCTCACCCTGTTTCCTGGTATGCTGAGGTCACCCCTCCATACACCCTGATATATGTGATGTGATTTGATATGTTTGGGCTCGTAGTGGATTTCTGTTTACCTGAAACCTTGTAACCTTATGACCTGACACTTGACCTGACGTTTGACCTGACCTGATTTGACTTGGGTTTGTGGTGGATTTCTGGATTTGTTACCCTATGACTTGACACTGGACTTGACTTGATTTCAACTTGGGATTGTGGTGGGTTCTGGTTTCATTTGCACCTACCTTTGTAACCATTCTTAATTCCTGGTATGTCTGCTTAATTCTTTTGTATTCCTTCCTGACTCTTGTTACACCTGGTATTATTTCTTCTACTTTATTATCCCGTTATTACTGCTTTGTTTCCGTTATATCTGTTCACTGAGCTCTCGTAGCTCAGCCGCATTTCTTTTCCTGCGGCAGGTACATTTAAGCTAGGAGCTGGGTTTTAGCTGGGGATGAGAGCAACTTGTGTGAAGTTTAGACCTTGTCATTCTAGTGTGACCATTTGGATATTATTTCTGTTATGCCATTGTTTGGGCAGTTTGGATTCTATTTTGTACTCCGTTATTCCTGTCTTGCACTTGATATAAGTCGTGTTGACTTATTTTCCTTTGAAATTTAATGTTAAAGCTTCCGCTATTGTTATTTCTTGAATGCTTGTATCTGATATGAAACCATGTATTTGTGACATCTTTGCCCTTGTCGGGTTGGGGTGTTACATGGTTGGTGAGGGTTTTAAAGTAACAATGTGAAAGTTAAAGAGTTTTCAATTTTTAAATTTTACTAATTGTTTGGTATATCTTCTAATCTTTTGAATAGGTTTGATGACACTCAAATTCAGATAAACGCAAATTGCGCTGTTGGATATCTTTTGTAAATTTAAACCATTTTGGATATCTTTAAAAAAAAAAAAAAAAAAAAAAAAAAAAAAAAAAAAAAAAAAAAATTAAAAAAAAAAAAAAAGATGCAAAACCGAAAGCTACTAAATTATGGAAATTGCTATTTAAAAACAAAACTTATCCATGTAAATATAAAGTCTATGAGGGAAACATGAATAACATAACTCATTAACATATAAGCTGTAAATAAAAATAGGAAAACATGAAAAACATGCACTATTATTTTTTATTTTTTTTTTTAAATTAAGCACTCATATAAAGTTGCATTATAACTTGTGTAGCTGGATGTATAATAACATTTAACCGAACAAGATATAATACAATTTCATACTAAGCTAAACCGAACACATACCTCTCATGCACATCATGTTTTATAAAGTAGCTCCAATTTTACAGTTTCATCTATGTAGGACATCATGTATTTATTTACATCAAGCTTATAAACCCAATAAAATTTTCATAATAACACCACATATCATATTCCTTTTTGATTGTCTAACAAAAGCAGTTCAATAAAAGTAAGGCAAATAAATGAATGGCCACTTAAAAAGCTGGGATAAGCAAATTTTTATGAAGGCACTTTTTCTAAAACTTTTTAACTAAGCCGAAAATAAGCCAAACAGAACCAGGATTACTAACTTCCAAGTTAGTACTGCTCATTTAAACTTAGTACTGCTAAAGCATTTTAGGAACTGAATAAGCACTCTAAAAGCCAACAAACTAATCAAGTCTAATCTACTACACCTAAAAAGCACTAAGAATCCTCATTAAGCCAGAAACAATAAGCAAAAAGCTCAAATACTAAACTAAGCTAAAAAACAAAAACTGTTATAAAAACAGTCTAAAGGAGTACTTTTAAAATACTAAATAAGCCACCAAAGCAATAAGCTAATGCGCCAAACTTAAAAACATATTAAGCTTATAAACCAAAGAACTCACAAAATCAATTTTAAGACATTTTGAACTTAATATGAGCTTAAACATAAGCTGATAAAACTGACAGTTTAGACTTTTATAGGATTTAATAAAAACTAGCAGACCTGAACCCCTATTTTTAAAGCTAAAAATAAGCTACTAAACTAATAAAATTAAGCTAAAATTTAAAAACTGCTAAAGAAGACCAACTAAAGAGTACATAAAACCATTTTCAGATAATTTGGACTAAAAATAAGCTGATAAAAACTTATGAAAACCTATGCTGATGAATCAGTGTATACTGATTTGATTTTTGCAAAACCTGAAAATGCTACTTTTTAGGACAAAAAATAAGCTACTATAAGCTATAATCAAACCTAAAAAACTTAAAAGAGATTAAGATCTACCACTAATGAACACCTAGAAACAATTTTTAGACATTCTGAACCAGAAATAAGCTGAAACAAATCCTATTAAACACCTATACTGATTAATCAATATAGGTATTAAGCTATGCTGATTGGAGTTTTAAAATGAAAACCTGGCTAAAATTTACTCAACACTTTTTGACATTTAGACAGAAGTTGTAATATGTATTCTTTGGAAAGATGAAATATATTGTTTGTTATGTTTTCAATCATTCTGTTTCAAAATGAAATAAAACTAAACAAACATTATATGTAATTTGTAATAGAAAAAGCCAAATAAAATTCCAGTAATAAAATAACTGCTAAACGAAAAACAATTGTTCAATGCAAATTAGATGTGGAAGGATAAAACTAAGTGCATTATGTTTCATATCACACATCCTTTTCAATGATGCTTGTACTCATTTTTTTATTCTGATGTGTATCCTCCTCTTCATCTTCTGTTTCATAATTTGGTTGCTCAACCATTTCACGGCTTCTTTTTTTATCACTTCCATAGGGTTCGACTATGGTAGGGACACCGTTGTTAACATCTCCTTCCTGTGTTTTATTAAAACATGGTTAATAATATAAAATTTGCATTTTAAACATGTAACGAAGTTAAATGGATTTAGGAATATGAGTAAACATTTATTTATTAAGGTAGTGAATAATACCTCATTCATATCGGTCGATAATGTTGTAGTGTCATCCAAGGTATCACATCTGGTTTGATTTAAATTATTTTCCTGTGGTGATTTCAAAAGAGGGTGAAAACTAAGTTTCATTTTTATGCATGTTTTCATGTTGAATGAATTAACAATTAAATATTATACTACCTCATCGATACCATATGATGTGTTTGTAAAGCCATCTTCAATAGCCTACAATGTTTAATAAAAAAATCAGTAACACAAAAATGTTTTCAAATAAAGATATTGTGTTATTGTCTTTAAAATCCGCATATAATACCTCATTCATATCTGTAGATAATTTTGCATTGGCATCCTCATCTTCATATAACTCATTGTCAGCATCATCTGGAACATTTTCATCATTTTCAAAATCATCTTCGTCATCTTGTAAGTAATCTTCGGCTTCCTGTTTTATTTGACAACAAAAAGTTCAATTTGTAACAACTTGGGGTATATGGATTTAGAAATAATACAATAATGCAATGTCAAAACCTTGTCCTCTAGGAAGCCGTTCTTAAAGTAGTTGATTGTATCAACATCTTCAGTAACTTTTTCACCTCGATATATGTGGCTGTTATTGTTGTGGTTAAACTCAGAATACAAAATCTTAAAAAGATATTGTTTTCCAATGATTTGATTAAGCTCATCTAGAAAATATTGATCAGTATCCATGCCATGTTGTTGCATGATTTCAAACGCGGTCAAATTGGTCATCTTATGCACATTGTTGTCAAAAAGCACAATCTGTGCAGTACCAGTTTCATCAACTATACGAACAATGATTTTGAACATACACAAGAAACATAAAGAATATTCAGTTTTGTATTTTTATATTTGGTACGGAGGGTTTAGTTTTTTATTTTTTATTAGAAGAGTGAGTTTCATACCTTGATGCAACTGCGTATGTTTCTCCATATTTCTTACAGTACCACAATTGTTTCTTGTTTCTTGAAAAATTGTTTTCTTCTGACGTAATTGTAGAAACTCTATTGTTGCATGACTTGCAAGCTGTATAAGCTCATCCATTTTCATATTGTATGATGTACACAGTTGCATAAACAACACAATGTGTTTTTTGCATTTTGTTTAAAATGATTGGTTGTCATTTTTTATGCAATATTAATAAAAAGTTGAATTCAACAATTTCATGTCTCAAATCTTTATAAATTAATGATTTCTTACCGGTTCAATGCTAGGAATCATACCAACCATTTTCTTTAAGCAGCCATGCATAAACTCCGCAGGTGTAACAACATGCGCACCCTGAGAGTAGGCTACAATACGGAACTGAGTCGCATCATAACCATCCTGTGTCTTATACCTGCAACTTGTGAACATTTTAGACATTTAGGATTTCACATGTAATTACATGTACATTTAAAATCAAATATACATGCATTAAAATATTACCGCTATCGGAAAGACTGTAGCTAGGGTATTCTTCTATTAATATAGATCTTTGATCCGAATAGAGTATTGTGTATTGCAGGTTTGTCTGTATTTAATAATGAAGTTACATTAACAATTGTATCAACTATATATAACATAATTTAATGTATTCAATTTACAATAAATATATTTTAAACTTACTATCATAGTATTTAACTTTCGCTAACATCAAAAGGATGTCTAAATGCCCAACTTCTTTAAGTTTCTCATCATATGCACTCCACATTTGCGCCCAATTATCCAAGAAAGTACAATCAAGTCTGTAAGATCTGTATATTGCCATTTTAAAATATTATTACATGAATCTGGTGTTTTATATTTATTCTTAAAAACTGTATATATATGTACTCACTCAACATCTTCTATAACAACTGTCCTACGAATTTTAGGACCACCAGCGCTATTGACAGTTACAATGTTTCCAATAGCAACAACTGTTCCAATCACGTCTGCAATGAATTTATACAAATGTCACTGTCAATAAAATCTTAAACTCAAAAAGTTTTCTAATGAAGGAAAACATAAAAATACATACCAACACAATCATGTTCAATATACTCATTGTTGCTGTCTAAGATATGTGTGAATGGTTCATTTATAAATCCAACAAAGTTATCATCAATTTGCTCTGTTCTAGTCACTTATTGTTAGGAATATGAATATTCAGCAGAAGACTCGGTCACCCCGAGTACTTATTAGATCATCATTGCTCATAAGATTATCTGTAATATTATCAGTAGCTTAGTATAATTAGTATTAGTATTAGCAGTATCTATATTTGTGGAGTGGGTCGGGGCTTTCCCCTCTGTCAGCTCGCTCCACAGTCCACTAGGGACGCAATATGTAGTAGTATATATATCCCTTCCCACACATGGGAAGGGTTGGACCTTTTCAATCTAATATTACACAAGTTACTTTCTCTCACTAAAAGGCTCCCATTTCTCTCTCTAAAACATCTTCTATTCGATCCAAACTAGCCTCAAGATAGTGATTCTTGCATTGTGAATACCCTACAATTGGTATCAGAGCCAGGTTAGATCCATGAGAGTTGGTATTCACGAATTTGTGTAGTTTGTGAGGTGTTTATATGTGGGTCGATTTGTAGTTTTCAAGTTCTCTTTGGTTCGGTTTGATTAGTAAAATACGTTTCATTTGGTGCTTTGTTTAGTGATTAGAGGTTGTTTTATCTTGTATTTGTGTAGTTCTTTAGGATTTTTCTTGGTTAGATTTGTAGTTTTTAAGTTTCTTGCTCGGTTTGTTTAAGTAGCATAAATTTCATTTTGTACTTTGTTTAGTGATTAGAAGTTGTTTTACTTTGTACTTTCTAGATTAAGATTAGTATTAGAGTGGTATTTAGTGTTTGGATTCACAGATTTAAGGCTCGTGTGGTGTTTGTGGGTGATTCGAGTGCTTTTCTTTCAAGAGTTCTTGGATGCGGTTTGTGTTGTTTGGACGATTCTTGAATGCGGTTTGTGTAGCATCGAGAACTCGGTTTGTCTTTATACTAGTTTAGGCAAAAGGACAAACGGCATTGATAGTGACAGGTTTGGAAGTTTGAGCCAACGCGGTTTGTCTCTACGGTGCGTACGCGGTTTGTGTCTACGCGGTTTGTATCTCAAGTGTGAACTCGGTTTGTCTCTTAGGTGCATACGCGGTTTATGCATACGCGGTTTGTACATTTGGTGTGAACTCGGTTTGTCTCTAAGGTGCACACGCGGTTTGTGTCAACGCGGTTTGTATATCCGGTGTGAACTCGGTTTGTCTATTTGGCGCTTACGCGGTTTGTGTCAACGCGGTTTGTATCTTTGGTGTGAACTCGGTTTGTATCTCCATTGTGAACTCGGTTTGTCTCTTGGCACATACGCGGTTTGTATATCCGGTGTGAACTCGGTTTGTCTATTTGGCGTATACGCGGTTTGTGTCTTTGGTGTGAACTCGGTTTGTCTCTTTGGCGCACACGCGGTTTGTGTCTCCTGTGTGAACTCGGTTTGTCTCTTAGGCACATACGCGGTTTGTGTCTACGCTGTTTGCCTAGGCGGTTTGTGTCTTGGTGATTTTAGAAATTCCCGTGAAAGATTCGATTTCTCGGTTAAATCACAAGATCAGTAAAATCCCGTAGTTACCATGGCTACCACATCAAGTACATCATCAGATGATATTCAAGCAGCAGGATCTGACACTCGTCCACCTATGCTAGATAGGACGGATTATGAGTCTTGGGCACAACGAATTAGACTTTACTGCTTGGGAAAAGATAATGGTGTTAACATTCTTAAGTCAATTGACGAAGGACCTTATCAGATGGGTACCACCAGAGACGTTGTTACAACTGGTGAAGATGGTACTGTAACTTGAGGCATCGACAGACCTAGAAACTACAATGATCTTAATGAAGAAGAAAAGAAGAGGTATGATGCCGATATTAGAGCCTCCAACATAGTTATTCAAGGTCTTCCAAAGGATGTATACAAGCTCATCAATTTTAACACTGAAGCCAAGGCTGTGTGGGACAACGTTAAAATGTTGTTGGCAGGGTCAGAACTCACAAAGGAAGATCGTGAGTCACAGCTGTATGATGAGTTCGAGCATTTCAAAATGAACCCAGGAGAAAATGTCACAGATTACTATGTGAGATTTCATAAGTTGGTGAATGATATGAGGATGATCAGAATGACTATGCCCAACATCCAACTTAACTCAAAGTTTGTGAACAACATGACTCCGGAATGGGACAGATTTGTTACTGCCGTCAAACTCAACAAAGGTTTAAGGGAGACTAACTATGAACAGTTGTATGCTTACCTGCAACAACATGAGAAGCATGCTGCCTATGATCGGGTGCTGAGAGAAAAGTTGAATCCTTCAACTACGAATGACCCACTGGCTTTCATGACAAATGTACAACCAACAATCCAATCATCATCCAATCCAAGCTATCACCAACTTCACTCACAAGTACCTGCTATGAGTTCACAACTTGACTCAGGCTACTCTCAGACCGACAAAATGATTGACAACCTCACCAATCAAGTATCTCTACTGGTTCAACAGTTTCAAGCATCACTCCCTCAGACCAACAATCAGTTAAGGAATTCTTCCAACCCACGCAATCTAGCAATGGTGGAGGACGGGAAAATTGTGGTCCAGAATGTGCAAGGGAGAGCTGGCAGAAACATGGGTCGAGGTTATGTGCAGAACAGAGCAGGGAATGCCAATCAGGGGCAAGGGAAACAGATCAAGTGTTATAATTGTGGGGGGCTTGGACACATTGCTAGAAACTGCAATCAACCTAAACGTCCTCAGAACTCAGATTACTTCAAAGACAAGATGCTGTTAATGCAAGCTCAAGAAAATGGTGCTGTATTGGATGAGGAAGAGTTATTGTTCTTGGCAGGAGATGGAGGAAATACTTTTGATGAAGATGTGGATGAGAAGCCTGTTCAGGATCTGGCACTTAATGATCCTAACATCTTCAAGGCAGATGACTGTGATGCATTTGACTCTGATGTGGATGATGAACCTACTGCTCAAACAATCTTCATGGCTAACTTGTCTTCCCTGGCCTCATCTCGTCAAGCTGGTTCTTCTAATGCATCCGTGATTTCTGAGGTACTAAAAATTTATGACACATATAATATTGTCGAGGGACATCAGATTCCCGAAGAAGTACATCAGGCAGTTGTTTCTGACTCAAGTGATGTTGATATGGAAAATAGCAATATTGTCTCATATGAACAGTATTTGAATAGCAACAACTCGCCTGATGTACCAAATGGTGAATCCTTTGTCAATAATGATGTGTGTGCTATGAGTAATGCATGTGCCTTAGATAATGCAAGTAATGTAGATAATGCTTGTGTGTACCATGAGAACCAATTGCGTGTCCCTGATAATAACTTGATCACTAGACTTAACATCTATAAAGAACAAGTTACTATGTATGAACAGCGTGCTAAGTTTGAACTTAATGATCGTGAGCAGAAATTAGAGGGTCAAATGAATACACTTATTAAAGAGTCTAGAGTGCGAGAAGAAACATTAAAAATAGAGTTAAGTTCTTTGAAAAGTCAGCTAGAACAGTCTGACAAACAGAAACAGGATGCACAAAAGTGTGTAACAACACTTAAGCAAGAATTCAAACAAAAAGAAACAACTCTTTTAAATGATTTCTCTAAACTCAAGACGCTAAAAAATAAGCTTGAAGATAAGTTGTACACACAAAATCAAACCATACAAACTGCTCAAATGATTCATAAGCACAGAAAGTTGAGTGATAAGCATAGTAAAATCATGATAGGTGAACCAAAGTCAACCATCCTTAAGGGTATGCAAGTACTTCAACCAGCCCTATATGATGGTAATGTGATGATTAAGCCTATTCATGACCAACCTGAGCATATCTACACTGATGAAGAGGATGAGTTAAGTGATAAAACGAGGGAAAAAATGAATGAGAAAATGAGGGATCCCGAATGCATAGCCAGACGAATAATAATCAAACCCCATGATTATTATGAGGAAAATCGTTTGACTGTGTTTGCTCCTCAAACGAAGTTAACACCTGAGCAGATATTTTGGAAACAAGATAATGAAAAACTTAAGGTAGAAAAACTTAAGGCCAACACCCCCCTCATTAGAAAAGTTGCGTCCATAACGGTGTATCCTCCCAATACACCTAGGAATTTGGTGCCTTTGTCTCTTCCCACTAAATGCAAAACCTTTATTAGCTTATATGTGCTTTGGCAACTGTTTGCTGATTTCGATAAAACATGTAAGAAGAGAATCACACCCACTGGCATTACTGAGGGGGAAAGGTGTTTTGAACATGCAAAAAGGTGTTACTTAACTGAGGTCATGCCATTCTTTAAACTACTTAAAGAACACTTTGAAGGGTTGCAAACTGCCCTTAAAGCTGAAATAAATGAAATGAAAGTAGTGTTTAAAGATATGGAAAATGAGGTGAATGAACATGCAATAGAACTTAAGAGTCGAGAGATTGAAAGAAAAAAATACTCATTACTAATGACAACTTGATTGCTAAATGTATTGCACAAGATGTATTTTACACTGTCACTGATTCTGCATTGTCTGCTTGTCAATTTAATGAGTATGCTATTGCGTTAAATGTCACCCAGAATCGTGTTGTTGAGCTTGAGGGGGAGAATTTGAAATTGCTTGAAAAAATTCAAAATGATGACCATGATAACATGGTTAAACGTTTTTCAAAACTAGAAGTTGATTATCTGAATTTGCAACTCAAACATCAACACTTAGAAGAAAAATGCAAAATATCAAATGTCAAGACATCCTCGGATGCTCCTGAGTTTGATACTTATTTTGAATTAAGCAAACGAGATGAGACAATTCAAGCTCACACGAACACGATTCGACTGCTGAGGGCCCAAATTGCCCAATTGAAATCCAACAAGTGTGAAGTATATGGCACCAATAAACCTTCGTCTTCAGATTCTCAGAATTTTCAATATCAAAACACCATAAATAAGTTACATTATGAAAATGAGTGTTATCGAGAAGAAAATTCAAAGGTTAAACAACATTTCAAAGAGTTATATGATTCTATTAAAGTTACAAGAAGCAATCATAATGATCAAATAACCTCTTTGACAAATGAAATTGAGAATCTTAAGGCTCGGGTGAAAGGTAAAATGCCATGCACCACTTGTAACTGTGATACACCAAAGGCTAATGACTGTAAAAAGTATGATGTTGATGTTGGGCGTATTCCGTTTAAGATTAGAAATAACAGCCTTGCCCATCAAACATATCTAGATCATCTTAGAGAAGGTCTTGACTCACTTCGTGAGGTAGTTGAAGAGGATAGGAATGATAAGCCACTTGATCAAGCAGTTGTCTATGCATGCAAACTCACGAAAAGGATTCAGGAAAACTTAGAATATGCCATAGGCTCAATTCCTAAGTTTAGAGGCCATAGAGATAGATTTGTTGCATCATCATCAAATGTTGTGAACAAGTATGTAGCCTTTGACCTACCACCCAAAACATCAGAACCCAACACATCATTATCAAGAAGGCATGAGGCAGAAAAACAAACTAATGTTACCTTCGATGCTTCTACAGGAGTAAAAAGTGACACCCAAGCTAGCGGGTCAAGGTCTAGAGGAAATGAAAGAAAGGATATGACTGCGCCAGCTAAGAATGATCACTTGAAGAATGTAGAAGCTCAACCTAGGAACAATAAGTTTACAATGAGTAGGATGAATCGTGTTGATTCTAGTATCAAAAGTACTGTAATTAATTCGAATTCTAATGCTATCTGTAAAACTTGCGACAATTGTTTAATTTCTGCTAATCATGATGAATGTGTTGTGTCTTTTCTGATGTCTTCTGCATCATCCCATGTTAAGAATGGTAGGATAACTAAAGCATGCAAAAAGGTTTGGAAAGCAACAGGAAAAACATTTGCTAGCATAGGCTATCAATGGAGACCCACTGGAAGGAAATTCAATTTAGGACAACCGTGCACGTTACCTAAAATGAATAAGCATAAAATTGTAAAAGTTAAGGAATGGAGACCCACTGGAAGGAAATTCAATTTAGGAAAACAGAGACCATTGCCTAAAATGAATATGCATAAAATTGTGAAGAATAAGGAATGGAGACCAACTGGTAGAATCTTGCCTTTAGAATCACAATGCCCTCCATCTAGGTCTTGTCCTGTCTCAGGTTCTGTCTCCACAGAAAAGATAGTAGCATCTGTGAAATCTGTAGTTCCTGAATATGTGTATGCTGACCAAATGGACCCCAATTGCACTTGGGGATCCACATTTTTCAGTTATCCATTGTTGTCTGGTTTCAAATGCAGGTCGTACAAATCGTCCTGTGGTATTTGGACTCAGGCTGCTCAAAACATATGACTGGAGATCGCTCACGGCTCAAGAACTTCGTGAAAAAGTTTATTGGGACAGTTAGATTTGGGAACGACCACTTTGGTGCTATTATGGGTTATGGAGATTATGTGTTTGGTAATAGTGTAATCTCAAGGGTATATTATGTGGAAGGACTAGGACACAATCTGTTTTCTGTGGGTCAATTTTGTGATTCAGATCTGGAAGTGGCTTTCAGAAAGCATACATGTTTCGTCAGAGAATTGGATGGTTTAGATCTCCTCAAGGGCAGTCGGGGCACCAATCTATACACCATTTCAATTGAAGAAATGTTGAAGTCCTCTCCCATATGCTTGCTCTCTAAAGCCTCTAAAACAAAATCATGGCTGTGGCATCGTCGTCTGAACCACTTGAACTTCGGTACCATAAATAATCTTTCCCGTAAAGATCTTGTTAGAGGGATGCCCAGACTGAAATATGAGAAAGATCATCTCTGCTCTGCATGTCAACTGGGTAAAAGCAAGAAACAAACCCACAAGCCTAAAACCGTCAACACCAACTTGGAAGTTCTTCACACCCTCCACATGGACTTGTGCGGTCCAATGAGAATACAAACCATAAATGGAAAGAAGTATGTTCTGGTGATAGTAGATGATTATTCTCGGTTCACATGGGTAAAGTTTTTGAGAACCAAGGACGAAACTCCAGAGGTTATCATTAAACTGATAAAACAGCTGCAAGTAAGGCTAGATAAAACTGTCAGAATCATTCGCACAGATAATGGTACTGAGTTTGTTAACCAACAACTCCGTAATTTCTATGAAAGTATTGGCATCACGCATCAGAAAAGTATCCCTCGCACGCCTCAACAGAACGGGGTGGTTGAACGAAGGAACCGTACTCTGGTGGAGGCTGCAAGAACCATGCTTATATTTTCAAAGACACCGATGTTTCTCTGGGCAGAAGCTATAGCAACAGCATGTTACACTCAAAACCGATCCCTAATTCATCCGGTTCATGAGAAGACTCCCTTCGAGTTAATTCATAACAAGAAACCAGATCTTTCCTTTCTGCGTGTGTTTGGTGCTCTTTGCTATCCAACTAATGATAGTCAAGACTTGGGAAAGTTAAGAGCTAAAGCAGATATAGGTATTTTCGTTGGATACGCACCTGACAGTAAAGGGTATCAAATCTACAATAAAAGGACCCGTAAAATCATGGAAACCATTCATGTTACGTTCGATGAGCTGAGTGAGCTACCTGTTTCAGGAAAAATCAGTTCTGGACCCGATCTTCACCTTTTGTCTCCTGGACCCATTAGTTCAGGACTTGTACAGAATTCCACGCCTGCAGATTCTTATGTGCCTCCTACATGTGAGGAGTTGAAGAAGTTATTTGATCCTATGTTTGATGAATACTTTGAGCCAACGAATGGAACCATCCCGAGTGAACCAGATACAATTCCTATGGATGAGGTTCAAGCCCCACAAGGCTCAGAAGGCCCTGCAGCTTCAGTATCAGTCAGTCACAATGCTCCTGCTGCCAGTCAATCGCCTTCGTCATCAAACACTCAAACTTCTCCAGTAATGCAAGAATCTTCAGATAATAATCCTTTGGGAGTCAATCCTTTTGCTCCTGTTGAAGAGGCTCCTTTTTGAAAACATATTTGCTCCTGAACATTCATCAGACACATCCTTACCTGAGGAACACAGCACTGCTACATCTGTTCATAACCATCAACCTCACGATCATCTCAGGAAATGGACCAGTGATCATCCAATCGACAACATCATTGGCAATCCCTCACGTCCAGTATCTACACGTAATCAACTAGCCACTGATGCACTATGGTGCTTCTTCAATTCCGTACTGTCTAAAGTCGAACCAAAGGATGCCAAAGAAGCAATGACTAAAGATTGCTGGTTCCAGGCCATGCAGGATGAAATCCATGAATTTGATCGACTTGAAGTTTGGGAATTAGTGCCTCCTCCGGAGCGTGCAATGATCATTGCCTTGAAGTGGATCTTCAAAGTGAAGCTTGACGAGTATGGTGATGTCCTAAAGAACAAGGCACGGCTAGTTGCTAAAGGGTTTAGACAAGAAGAGGGCATTGATTTTGAAGAATCGTTTGCTCCGGTTGCTAGAATTGAAGCCATAAGAATCTTCCTGGCAAATGCTGCGAGTCGTAATATGATAGTCTACCAGATGGATGTCAAAACGGCATTCTTGAATGGTGACTTAAAGGAAGAAGTTTATGTGAGTCAACCTGAGGGATTCGTGAATGCTGAACACCCTACTCATGTTTACCGCTTGAAGAAGGCTCTTTATGGGCTAAAACAGGCGCCAAGGGCATGGTATGATACATTGTCCAAGTTCCTCCTAGCGAACAGATTCTCCAAGGGTGTTGTTGATCCTACACTATTCACCAGGAAATCAAGAAACCATCTACTGCTAGTTCAGATATACGTAGATGATATCATCTTTGCTTCAACAGATCCTGGTGAATGTGATAGTTTCTCAAAGGAGATGAATTCCAAGTTCCAAATGTCCATGATGGGACAAATGTCATTCTTCTTAGGACTACAAGTTTCTCAAAGTCCCGGAGGCATATTCATCAATCAATCCAAATACGCCAACGAGATCCTGAAAAAGTTTGGATTCCATTCAAGTGAACCTGTTGACACCCCCATGGTTGATAGAACGAAGCTGGATGAAGATCCTTCAGGGATTCCAGTTGATATCACACAGTATCGAAGCATGATTGGATCTTTGATGTACATCATGGCTAGCAGACCAGATCTTCTGTTTGCTGTGTGTATGTGTGCTCGGTATCAATCCAGACCAACCAAGAAGCATGTTGAAGCTGTGAAAAGGATCTTCCGATATCTTCAAGGCACAGTTCATATGGGTCTCTGGTATCCTAAGGACACTGCAATGGAGTTAACGGCATACGCAGATGCTGATCATGCGGGTTGTCAAGACACTCGTCGAAGTACTTCAGGAGGAGCTCAATTTTTAGGGGAAAAGTTGGTTAGTTGGTCTTCTAAGAAGCAGATGAGTACTTCCATATCATCTACTGAAGCTGAGTACATTGCTATGTCTGCTTGCTGTGCACAAATCCTTTGGATGCGATCACAGCTTTCGGACTATGGATTCTCATACAACAAAATTCCCCTATATTGTGACAACAAAAGCGCCATTGCTCTTTGTTGTAACAATGTTCAGCACTCCAGGTCAAAACACATCGACATCCGGCATCACTTCATCAGGGAACAGGTGGAAAAAGGAATTGTGGAGCTATACTTCGTGAGGACAGAGTTTCAGTTAGCTGACATCTTCACCAAGGCCCTCCCAAGGGAAAGGTTTCAGTTTATTCTCCCACGCCTTGGCATGAAAAGCATGACTCCTGAAACCCTCAAGTGTCTTCAGGAAGAAAAGGAGGAGTAAAGGATTGTCTTCTTATATCCTTGTACATAGTTGTATATATCTTAAATCTAAAAGAAAAATACAAAAATATAAAACCTATAAAAACCATAAAAATCGAAAAATCAGAAAATACCAAAAATAGTTCTACCTAGGCATGTCTTCTGTTTATCGATAACATTTACGTATCTAGAAATGTCACTCAACAATGGCACGGATTCTTAAATGAAGCTCGAGCAGAAGTTATAATCAGTTAAAACATGTCTAAATGGCTTGCAGTTACTTCATACTGCAACCCGCACTGTACAATGGGGAAAGCATGTCGCCAAAAGGACAGCTGTTTCTCCAACCGGGTGATGTTCACCTGGGCATGGATTACTTTATATCCATGTTCTCCCGACTTGATGTACGTTTCAGTGCATCACTTCGTATATAAGAAGAGAAGTCTTCTTTTCATCAAGATTCTCTATCTTGTTTGATCCTTCAAGAGAGTCTTGATGTTACACAAGGTGGTAAAATGAACTAAATTTTCACAAATGTCCGTCGCTCAATTGAATGACTACAGCTCTTTTAATGGAAAACGGGTCATTAATTGAGGGGGAGCATATTTGTTCAAATTTCCGACACCTTACCAAATTTGTGCAACATCAGCAGTAACACTCTCTCGTTGTTTCAGGGGGAGCATCGTATGCTCCTAAATCAGAATACATTTAAACCTGACCACATTTTCTCCCGAATTTTTTCTAAACGTATTTAAATCAATTGGGATCACAAATCTCAAATGGTTTGAAATTTTTGATCGGGGGAGAGAATGTGATTTAAATAGGAAATTCTGATAAAATGTGATGATTTGGCAATTAATGTAAGCTCTCCCGTATGTGCTAAACCATTTTGTATATCAAGGCACATATTGAGGGGGAGCAAAATGTTTTGGACATAAAAGCAAGCTCCTCCATAAGTACGAAAATCTTTCTTATATCAATGCATATATTGAGGGGGAGCAAATGGTTTTACAAAACAATGGATTATGGCATCGCATGTGGCTGTGACTCAGAATTAACAAAAGAATTGACGAAACTTGAATTGTCATCAATCGAAAGGATACGTCTTGGCCGGGTAATAATTTCAAGCTGGTCTAACCAGTGATGTAAGCGTGTCTCGAAAAAGATGTATCTGAGTAGAGTGTACCGTTTCGAGAAACTTTCTATGGACTTGACCAGGACGGGTAATAATTTCAAGCTGGTCTAACCAGTGATGTAAGCGTGTCTCGAATCGGTCAGGTTCACTGAAAGTGGATCAATTCAAAAAGTGCGAGCTCTACCTAACATGTGCAAATTTATAAAACAATCAACCGAGCACATGTTGAGGGGGAGCATTTGAAAAATATAAAACTCTCAAGTGTTTGCAAAAAATGTGTTTCAGAATCATGAACACTTTGAGAGATTTTTCAAAGATTTGGTTTATGGCAATCGTGGAAGTACACCAAAGACCGACCATTTTAATTAATGCATGGAGTTATAAGGATGGTAAGGTTAGGCTCAAGTTCCCACGATCCTTCCAGAGCCGGAGGGATCTACCCAGGGACAATCCACTAGTTAGTGTAGAAGTCCTTAGGTATGATTAAAAAGGAGAAAAGTGAATGAGGGTAAAGTGCCGACTGAGATGGAGCTAGTACTGGAACAAACCCAACAAGGTTCTAGTAAGGAAGTCTCGGTAAGCACTGAAGGGGTTGAAGAATGAAAAAGAATTGTAAAGATAAAGGGTGAAAAGAAATAGCCCTCCTTACAACTTAGGCAGAAACCGGGTCAATACATATGCTGTCAGAATCACTTAGTTGATTGCTGGCATTGAAGACAAAGTATCATGGACCCAGTGATACGCTGCACAACCCTCCCTAACCACTCAAGGTCCCTCAAAGGATTCTTGTTTCAATTGTCACGGAGTTCAATGCATTCCTATCGTCTCTCTCACTCCGAGTTAGATGATATTGAATAGGTGGCAGTCCTCTCCAGCCTCCGATCACCAAATCAAAACGCACAATTGAGTCTAGAGCCACGAGATACATAATAAGATCTCATAGGGACACGAATCATTTCTACACTGGTTGTTCAACAGTAAGGACGCCAGTTGTAATCTCATGAGTCCTACGCAGATCTTAGCAATCTGCCAGAACATTTATGAGAGAATTTACTTATGTAATTCTCAATGATTGAATGGAAATTCCTGCCAGGGTCAACATCAAACAGCCCTGAAAGCAGGTCACTTCGGTAATTCCTCGTGGATTACGCTTAGTGGTCGCGGCGGTTTCAACCGGTCTACAGTCGTGGAGTGATCTCCAGCGACTCACCTAATCGCTGATTTACTACGGTAAAATCTTAAAAAGCTCTCTGTGAGTTTTCGATTAGGAACGGTCTTGGTAAGGATTAGAGATAGTTTTCACAATATGCTGTTGACTATCTCGAAGTCCAAACTTGTAAGTACCGGTCGAATTATTGCTAACTGTCGTATGCAGGAACTTCTGGCGATTGTAGCAGTGGAATGCTGTAGCTGGTTGCTGTCGTAGCTGGTTGCAGAAAAGATGCCAATCCATCACCACATGTTCACACTACATCATCATCAAAGAAGTCATGATCACTCTAAAAGACCTTCAACACAGCTTCTGCTAACTCTGATGCTGAAGATCATGACCCCATATCGTGTGAGCATGTCGGCTCTAAGTATATTTCATCACATGGAGTATTACTACTGAAAGATGACGTGGAGACTCAAGTGGGATGATACGTTCAGAGATTATTCAAAGTTCATCCAAGACAAAAGAGAAGTCATCTTCAGATCACTGACGTTTGCACAGCAATCTATGACATTGAAGATTCAATGAATACGAGCTATGATGTCAAGATCCAAGGAAGAAGTGCTGAATTTCAGAACATTACTTCTGGGGTGACCTCCCTTAGGGGGAGATTGTTAGGAATATGAATATTCAGCAGAAGACTCGGTCACCCCGAGTACTTATTAGATCATCATTGCTCATAAGATTATCTGTAATATTATCAGTAGCTTAGTATAATTAGTATTAGTATTAGCAGTATCTATATTTGTGGAGTGGGTCGGGGCTTTCCCCTCTGTCAGCTCGCTCCACAGTCCACTAGGGACGCAATATGTAGTAGTATATATATCCCTTCCCACACATGGGAAGGGTTGGACCTTTTCAATCTAATATTACACAAGTTACTTTCTCTCACTAAAAGGCTCCCATTTCTCTCTCTAAAACATCTTCTATTTGATCCAAACTAGCCTCAAGATAGTGATTCTTGCATTGTGAATACCCTACACTTATGTTCTTTTGTTAAAGGAAATTTTCCACCTATTGGGAAGCAACGACAATCTTCCACTGTTTTCCGCCACACCGAAATCAGAGATGATATAACACTGACCCTCATGAAGAAGAGGTTCAAACTTAAACATCAATTCTTTTTATATGTAAATCTGAATTCGGTCGCCCTGTTTATACAATTTTTCCAAATATACTTTATTAAAAAAAAAACCAAAAAAATACATGTTATTCATTGTAAATGTAAAATTACCTCTTTATCTTGGAAGACACAATTCAAACTATATGGATCGTGTTCTTCATTCAACTTGTGGGAATGCCATAGAGAAATACATCTTGCTTTTATTTCCATACTATCAACCATTGGACTGATATGACTAACGACAGTTATTATTCGTTCATTGATCTTAGTTGCTGTTAAATTAAACCATACATAATATAGTTATCTAGGGATTTAAAACAATAATGTAAATGAAAAAATCTTTATATCTAAATACCTGGTGAAACACGCTGAGAGTTTGAATTATGCATTCCATTGTTTTTCTGATAATGTGATTTAGGCACTTCAAAATAATACATAAAATATAACATGTTTTAAAATTATAATATAAATTTAATGTGTAACAAATAATTATAGTGTACAATGTGTTCTTTATTAATATAAACCTGATGTAGTGTTTCCAAAACTGGAAAAATGTAATCTACTGTTCCTTGTTTGTTGTGGCTTAACTCCTGCAATTTAATGAGTATAAACTTGTGCTGCAATGCATTTTTAAATATATATATACACGAGGCATTGTCAAGCCCGTGCGTTGCACCAATTGTGTCTGATTGTTCATAGTTTAATGGTTGATATTCATTAGGTTTACACTATAAACTAATTACTTTACCTTTAGGTCCTCGTGGTGTTGCTTTGGAATCGTTAGATGCTTTGAGAAAGACTCAAGATAGGCATCGGGTATTGCTTGAAAAGTTAAATAATTTGTTCTATCAAGCGAAAGTTGGTGTCTATGAGGAAGAAGCTAATGCTATTAAGATGAATGAGTTTAACGTGATGGTGAGTCTAAAATATATAACGTATAAATTGTATATTCAAAAGAAATGTACTTTGATCAAATATGCTTTTTGGCAAAAGAGAATTTTATTTTAAGTGAAGTTGAAGTTACAATAGAGCGAGTCCAAATGTCTTGTTATGGTTGAAACCTTTTACATCTTTCTACTAAATATTAAGGTTACATGAATAAACCGAAACTACTTAAAACTTTGTATGAATCTAAACTTGAGAGTTGCTGTTTGGTCTTGTTTATGATCCTTACCTGAACTTAAATGTGGCTGAAAAATACGATAAATAATTATAATCGGCTAACCTCCTTGCCTTCTTTTTTTTCAGGTGTGAACTCATCATCACCAGCTTGTGAGTCCTCACCCATAATGGTCGTCACCTCGGCGTAGGAGTCTGCATACTCCAACCTAAATCAATAAGTTAATAAAGAACAAATTAGTGATTAACCCATTCTTTTCTAACCTTTTCCTACCCTAATTTTATAAAATAGTTAAGAGACCTAATTTTGCTCATTTGTAAACCTAAATTTGCTGTTACTAAAAGCACGCAGCCATCTCTTTCTCTCCCTCTAACAGCACGCAGCCATCTCTTTCTCTCCCTCTAATAACGCAGCTACCAATACTCTTTACCTGCAAAACTACACACAAACACAACAATGAATCATCTATCGCTATACACAAATCTAAACCACAACAACCAAAACAAATACATTAACCTGGTTGTTATCTTTTCTATCCGAACCGTACAACTTAGTCACATCATTTTCTTTACAAATCTAAGCCACGAAACACATAACTCAACGAAACCTTTGAAACTTTCTTTGCATATCGAGGCAAAGCTCGTCTTCAAGATCTTTAAGTGAGGTCTCGGGTAAGGTGTAAGATCTGTAAAGATTAGTTTGGTTTGTGTTTATGATATTTGAAATAAATTTAAGTATCGATTTTGCTAGCTAAATGGTTGGCACTAATTAGGTTTCCACTATTTAAAAGCTAAATGGTTAAATGGTTGGCACTAATTAGGTTTCCACTATTTAAAATAGTTACTTCACTTTAAAAGAGTACATGTGAAGAGGTTTTTTTGCAAGATGTTATATTTAAATGAGGCTTTACGAACCCGTGCATTGCACAAATTGTATCTAATTGTTGATTGCGTAATGTTAGAGTAAACTGCTGAGTTGTTACCATGATCCTCATTGTTGCCACCAATTAAATTTTTTCTTAAAGACTCGTGTCGTGTTGATAGTTTAATTTTCACCCTCTTATATTATTGTAACATGTATATATATTTTTGTGGATCCACAAAGTCACCCAATATATCTTTTACCGATACGTACATTACAACATTAACAAAGAGTGAAGCCCAATGCGTGTCTGCCCATTAACCCGATCCTACACAATGTTATAACAGGTATTGATAAGGACCCCTAACCCTAAAACACATATCATTTGTTATCCGCCCCCATTTCGTATCCTCTCTCCAAATCAGATCGAAAACAGATCTTCAACACACAAATCATCAACATCACCAATCGATCTCATCATCATCAAAACTCATTCATCTCATCTCCATCATCATAACTTGATCAATCCAAATCAAACACAAACTGAACCATACCCAACCTATATCTTCATTTGATGCTCAATCCGGATCAAGAAATCAAGACAAAGTCTTCAAGATCCATTTGTGGGTCTCGGGTAGGGTTTAATTGTTAGTTATGTGTTTCATTTGAACGAACCAAGAATAGTGGTTGACATAATTGTTATCTCACTTATCGTTTGTGTTCGGATATTTATAATGAAGCTAGGCTTCAAGTAAAATCAGTGATGATAGATTTCGTGTGTTTGACCTTTAGTGGTCAGATGTTTCATTGAATAACACAAATTAAATCTGAGATCTTTCGTATATTTCGTTTAATATTATCGATGATGATCAATTTTTTTCTTCGTGTTTATGATTTTGATGTCTAAAAAGATATGGTGAGACACGAAAGAAAAATAATCTGAGATCTTGTTGTCCTTTTTCGTGTCTTGTTGTGGTTAAATGATTGTTGAAGAGTGAATGGTGAGGGTCTATTGGTTGTGTCATAGTGTAGGATATATGTTGGATTTGTAAGTTGTGGGTTGGCTTTGATGTTCTTGTTAATCTATCTCGTTTATGTATTTGGCTTTTGGACTTGATATTGACTGAGGTGAGGTTGAACGGAAATGGAGATGGGGATGGACTGAGATACGTTGTTATTTATACTCATCAAAACTCATATGAAAAGTCACATTTAAAGACTTGTTGTTAATTACTTGTGAGCAACTGAAAAGATGAGATGGTTCGTATACTATCCTGCGTTTAATGTAATCATAATAAGTGCTTTTTGATTAGCTTCATATTCATCTTAATTGTTGTTGTTGGTATACCCCTCGTAGGTTTGAGAGAGTGTATTTGTATAGGTAATAATTGATATAGTCTTCCTTACGTATAAATATTCATATAGTCTACATGTTGCTTAAACTACCTTGTACCATACAACCCTCTATGCACAATTACTCTTCCACAATAAATTAAGCCATTGAATCTTTATATATAATAGATTCCTTTATGTATAATCAAAATACCTATTGATGGGTTTTTAAAACTGGAAGAATGATTCTGGAACCTCAAATGTTTATGCACCTTCATACCTATAAATTTTTTAACATATTCTTGTTATGTTATGGACCATATGTTAATTTAAAATTATTAATAAACATTGTATATTAAATTTATAACAATTAAACCACCTGATGAAAAATCCTCAGAGTTTGTTTCAGAGTTTTCTTAATCTAAATGGCAGTCAAAAGAGGATGTCTGATATCCAAAACTTTGCTTTGAGGATGTCTGTTCTCGTGTTATCTTCGGCAATACATTCACTACTGCCAAACAGTAAAGATTTCAATATAATGCTCATATATTATTAATATTATGTAATCATGCAAAATTATTTAATTGTGTAACCATAATACCTCTTGTTGGAGCTCTCAAATCTTTTTGACGATTTCTGATATAGGACATCTTTTCAAATTCTAACCTCTGTTGACCTCCTAAATTCAACATATGAGATCTAGAGTTCCTTCTAGGAGTATCACTTTCAAACATGCATGCATCTATTACATGAGATAAATAAATACATTAAATTATCTCATGAATTTTTATAACTGAGTATGTTAAAATATAAAAAACAAACAAACCTGCAACAGTTTTTTCTTCATAATGTTTTGACAAATTACTTGTTGACTGGATATCTAGATTGGAATCATGTTTACCATACATCTTATGAGTATTTCTCAATGCAAGTTTATTGCATCCTGTCGATCACTCACCATATTATTACTATAACTCTTTATATTAATAATTATAAAAATATTCAAACTATATTTGTTTATAACATAACTACCTTTTGGCGGGCTTTCTAAATTAAGAATATGAGTTCTAGATCTTCTTCCAGGTGTGTCACTCTCAAACATACATGCATCTATTAAAGAGTCTTTATTTTTATGTGATTTTAATAATACAAATTAATTAATAAATTGTGTTAACTGATAAAATACCTTGCACGCTTTTATTCTCCTGATTATCACATGGTGCTTCATTCAATGATGTAAATTAAAGACGATGTATAAAATATTTAATGAATATTGGAACCAATGTATGCTTAATTGTCTGTGGGTGATGAGGCTCTTTCTCTTGAGAATTCGAGCACACAGAGTCTCTATTGGCACAAACATACTCAAACACGTTTATCTGTTGTACATCTTTGGGAATCTTTTGTTTGTCAATCATATTGTACAATCTGAGTATCTCAGATATAGCAGAATCTGAGGTAGTAGACATGACGTAAACGTGCACGGGATTTTACAATTCTATGATTTAAACCGAGAAATAGATTCTTTCGCGGGATTTTACAAGAATCAAGAATAAACCGTGATTTGAGTACTTGAATGTGTTATGATGAAAGTTTGGTAGACTTGGTGATCGGTTGTTTACGGTTGATGCGATTTGTTAAGGTGAAATATTGGTCTGAAAAACTTAAAACCTCAATAACTTCATTCCGGAAGGGATTTGGGCCTCGAAAATTCGTTTCACGACTTTGTGATGAAATCTCACAATATTCAGGCTGTTCCGGTCGTTTTGACAGGTGTTTCGCTGAAAACGGAGTTACGGTTCAAAAGTTATGGCCGTTTGAAGTTTTGACGTAAAAAGTCAACTTTGGTCAAACTGCAACAAGTCAAGTCGCAATTAGTCAAATCGCAACAAGTCAAATCACAACTAACCAAATCACAATAAGTCAATTCGCAACGGACCAAATCGCAATAAGTCAAATCACACGTATCAACTCGCAATGTCAAATCGCAACTGGTCAAATCGCAATCAGTCAAATCACATCTAGTCAAATCGCAACTTGTCAAATCGCAACTAATCAAATCGCAATGACTCAAATCGCAAACTTTGTCAAATCGCAACTTTGGCAAATCACAACTTTGGTAAATCGCAACTTTGTCAAATCGCTGTTGACCAGTCAAAGCTGTCACTTTCTTGCGATTTTGTCTTTTTCCCCTTTTTGAGAAAAACGCCAAATCTCAGAACTGAAATGTACCAAATCGCAACTACCAACTCCCCAGTCAGACTCAAATCGCAACCAAGAATCTATCACAGAATGTCAAATCGCAACCAAGAAAAAACCTTAAATACCACACGAATTGACCAAAAAACACCACAACACGAATAGAACAATCCTTCCAAACACTAAACTAAGCTTATATACTAACCCTAATCAAGAAAGTACAAGCTTTTAACAATACTAACCACAAACAAAGCCGAACCAAAGATTTTTCTTGAAATACTATTCGAACCAAAAAACACAAAAACAACCTACAAATCCGTGAGTATTCAATGAAACGAACCTAACTAAGGCTTTTGATACCAATTGTAAGCTACTCAAACATCAAACACGTGTGGTTCTTGTGATTATGGATCGAATTCAAGAAGAGAATAGAAGTTAGAGAGAGAAAGTTGGGATGGGAGCCTTTTCTAGAAAGAGAAGTAGAAGAGATTAGATTAGATGAAATGAAATGTCCAACCCTCTCCCTAGGTGGAGAGGGGTGTTTATACTATTACATATTATGCCCCGAGTGGGCTGTGGAGTGAGCTGACAGAGGGTAAAGACCCGACCCACTCCACAAGTTCTATATTAACTAAACTACTACTAATAATACTAATATTCCTATGAGCTATTAAATGCTAATAAGTACTCGGGGTGACTGAGTCTTCAGATGAATATTTATATTTCTAACAAAAAGAATAGTGTTCTCTTTAATGACACTGAATGTATAGTCTTATCTCCAAATTTTAAGTTAGTTGATGAAAGTCAAGTTTTACTTAAAGTTCCTAGAAAGTATAATATACACAGTTTTGATTTAGAGAACATAGTTCCAAAAGGAGGTTTAACTTGTCTCTTTGCAAAAGCCACATCTGATGAATCTAAACTTTATCATAGAAGGCTAGGTCACTTCAATTTTAAGACAATGAACAAATTGGTTAAGGGAAATCTTGTAAGAGGTTTACCTTCTAAACTTTTTGAAAATGATCAAACCTGTGTTGCTTGTCAAAAGGGAAACCAGCACAGAGCCTCTTGTAAGTCCAAAGCAGATAACTTAATCAGTCAGCCTTTACATATGTTGCATATGGATTTGTTTGGTCCAACATTTGTAAAAAGTCTTATGATAAAAGATGTATTGTCTAGCTGTCACAGATGATCTTAGTAGATTTACATGGGTTTTCTTTCTAGCTACTAAGGATGAAACTAGTGGCATTCTTAAGTCATTTATAACAAGGATAGAAAATCTAGTAGATCATAAGATTAAGGTGATAAGATGTGACAATGGGACTGAGTTCAAAAACAGAGAGATGAATCAGTTTTGTAAGATGAAGGGTATTATGAGACAGTATAGTGTAGCTAGAACTCCTCAATAAAATGGAGTAGCTGAGAGGAGAAATAGGACACTAATTGAGGCTGCTAGGACTATGCTAGCTGATTCTAAGTTGCCAACTACTTTTTGGGCTGAAGCAGTTAGTACTGCTTGCTATGTGCAAAATAGAGTGTTAGTTGTTAAGCCTCATAACAAGACCCCATATGAACTTTTCATGGTAGAACACCAACTTTAAGCTTTATGAAACCATTTGGGTGTCCTGTTACTATTCTTAATACCATAGATCACTTAAGCAAATTTGATGGTAAGGATGACGAAGGTTTTTTTGTTGGGTACTCTTTGAATAGTAAAGCATTTAGAGTATTCAATAGTAGAACAAGGATAGTGGAAGAGAACTTGCATATTAGGTTTAGTGAGAGTACACCTAATGTTGTAGGTAGTGGACCAGATTGGCTCTTTGATATTGATGCACTAACAAGAACAATGAATTATGAGCCAGTTGCTGCAGGTACACAGTCTAATAGTTTTGTAGGTATAAAAGCAAATAATGATGCAGGTCAAGCTAAAAAAGAGACAGAACCTGCAAAAGATTACATCTTGCTACCATTGTGGACTGCTGATCCACAATTCTCTCAAGATCCAAAGAGTTCTCAAGAAGATGAAGTGAAACCTTCAATTGAAAATGAAGATTCAACTGATGTTGAAAAGAAAGTTAGTGAAGAACCAAGAAAAGAGACTGAATGCGATAATCAAGAGAAGGATGATAAAGTTAACAGTACAAACAATATTAATACTGCTAGTGATGGAAACAACACTAACAGTGTTAATAGTGGTAGTTCAACTGTTAATACTAGTGGCATAGGAGTTAATACTGCTGATGGAAATGCAAACAATGAATTTTCATTTTATCCAGAAATGCCTCCTTTGGAAGATATATGGATTGACAATGATGTTGAAGATGATGCTGAAGTGGCTGATTTGAACAATTTAGATTCAACAATCTCAGCCAGTCCTATTCCAACCACAAGAATGCATAAGTATCATCCTCTTGAACAAGTTATTTGAGATGTGCATTCAGCTACAAAAACAAGGAAGATGACCAAGGATTTGAAGAAACAAGGGCTATTTGTTAGAACTCTTAAACAAAGAAACAGTCATAAAGACCTTCAAAACTATTTTCTTGCTTGCTTTTTATCACAAGTGGAACCCAAAAAGACTATTCAAGCATTGAATGATCCAATATGGGTAGAAGCTATGCAGGAAGAGCTTCTACAATTCAAGTTACAAAAAGTTTGGACTTTGGTGGAGTTGCCTAATGGAAAAAGGGCTATTGGTACTAAATGGGTTTTCATGAATAAAAATGATGAAAGAGGAATTGTGATAAGAAATAAGGCAAGATTGGTAGCTCAATGGTACACAAAAGAAGAAGGGATTGACTATGAAGAAGTCTTTTCCCCTGTTGCAAGAATTGAAGCAATTAGGCTATTCTTAGCTTATGCTTCTTATAAAGATTTTATGGTGTATCATATGGATGTCAAGAGTGCTTTTCTCTATGGGAAGATTGAAGAAGAGGTGTATGTATGTCAACCACCAGGGTTTGAAGATCCAGACTTTCCTGATAGAGTATACAAGGTTGAAAAAGCACTATATGGGCTACATTAGGCTCCTAGAGCATGGTATGAAACCTTGTCAACATATCTGTTGGACAATGGGTTTCACATAGGAAAAATTGACAAGACCTTATTCATCAAAAGGCACAAAGGAGATATTTTGCTGGTCCAAGTTTATGCGGATGATATCATCTTTGGTTCAACAAAGAATGAGCTATGCATTGAATTTGAGAAGTTGATGCATGAGAAATTTCAGATGAGTTCTATGGGAGAACTTACATTCTTCTTGGGATTACAAGTGAAGCTGAAGAAAGATGGCATATTTATTAATTAAGATAAGTATGTTGCTGAATTTTTGAAGAAGTTTGGGTATACAGATGTCAAGACTGCAAGTACACCAATGGAAACTTCAAAGCCTCTACTCAAAGATGAAGATGAAGAAGAAGTGGATGTTCATCTATATAGATCAATTATTGGTTCATTGATGTATCTTACATTTTCAAGACCTTACATTATGTTTGCAGTGTGTGCATGTACTAGATACCTCACTCCAAATGTTTCACATCTTCATGTTGTTAAAAGTATTTTTAGGTACTTAAAAGGTCAACCAAAATTAGGTCTTTGGTATCCAAAAGATTCTCCTTTTGATTTGGTGGCATACACTGATAGTGATTATGCTAGAGCAAGCTTGGATAGGAAGTCTACAACAGGAGGTTGTCAATTTTTTGGGTGTAGATTGATCTCATGGCAGTGCAAGAAACAGACTGTGGATTGCATATTCCACAACAGAAGCTGAATATGTGGCTGCTTCAAGTTGTTGTGGAAAACTGCTTTGGATTCAGAACCAACTACTTGATTGTGGGTACTATTTTATGCATACCAATATTTTTATTGACAATAACAGTACTATGTGCATAATTAAAAATCATGTTTTTCATTAAAAAAACAAAGCATATAGAGATCAGGCATCATTTTATTAGAGATTGCAATGAAAAGAAATTGATTCAAATGGTTAAAATCCATACAGACAAGAATGTTGCAGATTTGCTTACAAAAGCTTTTGATGTAATTCGATTTCAATATTTGATTGCCAGTATTGGAATGTTAAATCTTTAAAATCTTTGATCTCGTTATGTTTTTGTAGAGTTTTGTATGAATTAGTACTGTTATTCAAGTTGTTAAATGTTTCTGCTGTTAAGAATACTTAGTACTACTAGTTATACTTAATATTGTTAAGTTTTTGCTGTTGGTTATGTATAGTGTGATCATTGTGAATCTTGTTATGGCTTATGTTTTTGTTGTTTTTGGACTAACATTTTGCAGGAAAAGCAAAAGAAAAGTGTTAGATTGGTGTGTAATTGGAGTTAGTGTTGGTGCCTCAGTGTTAATGTCGCTAGGCATAAGTTAGTACTGTTAAGCATAACTTAGTGCCGTTGAGGTTACTACTGCTAGTTTGTTCGAGGGACTGTTTCATAAATTCTTCGATTAAGGGTTTAAATTCACCAATAATTCACATAATCGATTTCATTCACACATAATTCTCTCTAAACACAAACCCTAACTCATTTTTATCATCTAATCGCAAAAACCCACCAATCACCACAAATGTCGAACCTTTAATTTGCTGATACTCACAACATGATCGCGTTTTTACAAAAACCCACTAAAAGTGAAGGATTTATAGAGATAATTGATTTCTTGGATGCACACTCTATTAGGTATGCATTAATTGTGAATCCTACCATATATATTTCCCACATTTAACAGTTTTGGTCTACTGCTACGGTCAAAACAATCAATGAGGAAGTACAGATACATGCCCTTGTAGATGGCATAAAGATAATCATCACTGAGACATCTGTTAGGAGATCTCTTCGACTAATAGATGAGGAAGGTGTTGAATGTCTTTCAAACTCTACTATTTTTGAAAACCTTGCATTGATGGGGTATGAGAAACAATCTGATAAATTAACTTTTTATAAAGCACTTTTCTCCCCTCAATGTAAGTTTCTTATCCATAATGTTTTACAATGCTTAAGTCCTAAAACAACTGGTTGGAATGAGTTTAGCAGCAATATGGCATCTGCTATAATCTGCTTGGCTACAGACCAAAAGTTTAACTTTTAAAAATTAAGTTTTAACTTTTGACTTTTGATAGTATGGTTAAGAACTTGGATAATTTACAAGGAAAATTTTACATATATCCAAGGTTTTTACAAGTTTTCATGGCTAAACAATTTTTTGAGAAGGTCACTCATACGAGAATTTATCATGTACCTTCTCATACCAAAAAGATTTTTAGCAACATGAAAAGAATTGGAAAAGGTTTTTCAGGTACTGTCACACCACTGTTTCAAACAATGCTTGTGTAGAACCAACAACAAAATCAGGGTAAAGGTTCAGAAATCCCCCCTGACACCCAACACATACCCACAGTTTTACAACCATCATCCTCACACCCTAAAAAGACCCAATAACCTAGGAAAACAAGAAAGGGCACTGAGATACCTCAGTCTAGTGCTCCTACCCAAAGTGGTGTAGATGAGGCTGTCTATAAGGAGAGGGATGACAGTTTGGTGAGGGTTGCCACTACTACTGCTAGCTTAGATGAAGAGCAGGACAGTGGTGACATCAGTAAGACCCGATCCAAGGAACACTAAATGAATCAAGTTCCTCAGGAACTAGTTCAGGTAGTGGTCCTAGGCGCCAAGAGACCATGGGGGTATGAATTCTCAAACTAGGTTTGAGGCTGTACCTAATCAATCCAATGATTCACCTCTTGGGAGAGGTAGCACACTCCAAAGTGATGAGGATAGTCTGAAAATTAAGGAATTGATGGAAACTTGTACCACTTTACAGAAGGAAGTTCTTTACCTAAAGAAGCTAACATCTTCTCAGCAAAAGGAGATCACTGGTTTAAAGTAGAGGGTAAAGCAACTGGAATAGGGACAGAGGTCAAGAACTCACAAGCTTAAAAGGTTGTATAAGACTGGTTCACCTACCAGGGCAGATTCCTCAGATGAAGATGAACAAAGTTTAGAGGAGGATGCCTCCAAACAGGGGAGGAGTGATACCATAGGTGCAGGGGAGGATGAAGAAATGGTTAATGAGGGTAATGAATTTGATGTTGAAGAGGTTAATGCTGCTGAAAATGTTGTAGAAGAAGATGTTGAGTTGTTTAAGGTTGCTGAGATTAATGTTAATGCTACTCAAGTTACTGCTGTTGGTGATCAAGTTACTCCTGTTAGTGTTGAAGTTAGTTCTGCTGAGAAAGAAGTTTTTACTGCTACCACAACTACAACAACTATTGAAGAAATCACAATAGCCCAGGCACTTAAGGAGTTAAATAGCACAAGACCCAAGGCAAAAGGGGTAGTCATCAGTGAACTAACTCAATCTACAACAACAACACAATCTTCACAACCACAGGGAAAAGGGAAAGGAATTTTGATAGAAGAGCCTGTGGTAGAACATCTGTCAAAGAAGGAACAACTCTTAGCTGATGAAGAAGCTGCTAGATTACTGCAAGCAGAATATGATGAAGAAGCTAGACTTGCAGCTGTTCAAGAAAAAGCTAGCATTGAGCTCATAAGCACATGGCATGATATTGAAGCTAAATGTGAGGCTGATTATATGTTGGCTTAGAAGATGTTGCAAGAAGAGCAAGAAGAGTTATCCATGAAAGAAAAAGATAAATTATTTATGGAACTCTTAGAGAAATAGAGAAAGTTCTTTGCATAAAAGATGGCAGAAGCAAAGAGAAACAAACCACCCACCAAGGCTCAACAAAGATCAATAATGTGTACTTAATTGAAGAATATGGATAACTGGAAGCCTAGTTAATTCAAGAATATGAGTTTTGAAAAGGTTCAAGAAGTTTTTGACAAGGTATTCAAAAGGGTTAACACATTTATTAATATGGAAATAGAGGTGGTGGGAAGTTCTAAGAGAGCAGGAGCAGAGTTAGAGCAAGAGATGCCTAAGAAACAAAGAGTGGATCAAAAGGTTGATGAGCAAAAAGAGCAAAAGGATAGTGATGACAAAGGTACAGATGATCTAAAACAATACATGGTACTTGTTTCAGATGATGAGCAAATACCTATAGATGCTGAACCTTTGGCTACAACACCCCCAAGCATTGTTAATTAGAGAATTCACAAGGAAGGAAAGAAAGCATATTGGGAGATAGTGAGAGCTGATGGAAAATCCCAGATGTTTCTCACCTTTGGTCATATGTTCAAAGGTTTTGATAGAGAGGATTTAGAAACTCTATGGAAGTTGGTTAAGGATAAGTATGGATCAACAAGGCCAACTGATGCTTATGACAGAGTCTTATGGGGTGATTTGAAAGTAATGTTTGAACCACATTGTGAAGATGAAGTATGGAGAGCTCAGTATGGAAACAAAGTATTATTTTGGAAGCTATATAACTCATGTGGGGTTCATACCTTGGCAATGGGAGGACTTCAGATTTACATGTTGGTGGAAAAGAAATATCCCTTATCACTCTCTATAATAAAAATGATTGTGAATGAGAAGCTTGCAATTAAGCATGACAGTGAAATGGCAAATGAGCTTCTTTGGTTCATCATACAGCAGAAAATAAAGAAGTAAAGTGTTTTGAAGCATCCTCCTGGTGATTATGAAGCTTTGAATGAAGAAACTTGATGATTTTGGGAGAAAATATCAAGTTTAGAGGAGGATTGTTGGGAATAAAGCTTTTTGTTGTTGATGCTGCTCATATTATTGTTACTACTGCTCTAAGGATTTACAACTGCTCATGAATCTCAAAGGAAAATATGCTAAGTGTTTTTTGCTGCTAGTGGAATGTTAAGACTGCTCAAGTAAAGTTAATATTGCTACTGAACTTTAGAGAATATACACTAAGTAGTTTGTGCTGCTAGAACAAAGTTAATGCTGCTAGTTCAAGGTTACTACTGCTGAAGGAGTTTCTTCTGTTAGAGTTAAAATTAAGATTGTTAACTTATAGTTAATGTTGTTTATGTTTATAGTAAGTCGTGTGATTCAAGTTTTGTATAGGATAAGTATAGAAATGATTTGATATACTTTCCTTGGAATTGTAAGCCGACTGGGACTCCTTAGTCTATAAAAGGAGGTCTTAGGGCATAGAGTTAGATACGAGTCGATTTTACAGAATACGTGTGATTAGAAAGTCGATTAGCTTCAAGGTTTTGTAACCCTAATATTATTTAGTATTCGTATTATTGTTTAATAATATTGAGGCTTGTTTGTTTGTTAAATTTTGTTCTTGTATTTACTGTTACATCAAAGAATTCTTCTTAATTTATATATATATATATATATATATATGTGTGTATATGTGTGTGTGTGTGTGTGTGTGTGTGTGTGTGTATGTATGTGTGTGTGTGTGTAAACATAAACCCCATTAGTTTGAGTGTTTGTGATTTGTGCACCAAAAAAAAAGAAGATCCTAGACTCAGAAGATAGGATTAGAATTATATACATTGTAGAAAGGGGAGTTAGAAAGGAGATTAAGACGTTTGTTCCATAAGGCTGAGACCTAATCGAAGTAAGTTGAAAGGTTCAAGTTTCAATGGCTTGGTGAGAATGACGGCAATGTTATCTTCGGAAGAGACTTTTTCAATGGAGATGTTTCCTTTCTGGACATTATCTCTAAGAAAATGATGGCGTATTTCAATGTGATTTGTGCGGGAATGCAAAACTGGATTCTTGCTAAGGTCGATGGCACCTTTGTTGTCGCAGAGGATGGCAATGTCGCTCAGATGAATATCGTAGTCGACAAGAGCTTGTTTCGTCCATAGTGCTTGTTGGCATGCTTTGCCTGCTGATACATATTTTGCTTCAGTGGTAGAAATGGCAAGTGCGGTTTGTTTCTTTGAAAACCATGATGTTAAACAACATCCAATGAATGTACAAACGCCACTTGTGCTTTTGCGATTAACATAATCACCTGCATGGTCAAAATCTGCATATACAATAGTTTCGACCCCCATACCTTTTGGATACCATAACCCCAATTGAGTTGTACCCTTTATATACCTGAATATTCTCTTGACCGTTTCTAGATGTGAAGATTTAGGATCTTCTTGAAAGCGAGCACACATACATACACTAAATATAATATCCGGCCAACTAGCCGTAAGATATAGTAGACTACCGATCATACCACGGTACTTGGTATCGTCAACGGACTCACCGTCCTCGTCTTTGGTGTGTTTAGTGCCGGGTGACATTGATATTTTCATTGGTTTCGAATCTTCTAGTCCAAATTTCTTTAACATTTCTTTAATAAATAGATTGGTTTAAGATGACACCATCTTCTAATTGTTTGATTTGTAGACCGAGAAAGAAATTTAATTCTCCCATCATACTCATTTCAAACTCGTCGTGCATGGTTTTAGAAAAATCATTACACAATTCTTGACAAGTAGATCCGAATATAATATCGTCCACGTAAATTTGAACAATAATAATATGTGATTCGTTTTTCTTTGTAAACAATGTATTATCTAATAGACCCATTGTATATTTATTATCTATAAGAAAGGTTTTAAGTCTATCATACCAAGCTTTAGGAGCATGTTTAAGACCATAGAGAGCTTTCTTGAGTTTGTATACATATTCTGGTTTTTCAAAATACACAAAACCGGGAGGTTGAGATACGTGCACTTCTTCATTTATGAACCCATTTAGAAAAGCACTTTTAACATCCATTTGATAGAGCTTGAAATTTTTAGCACAAGCAATAGCTTAAAGGATTATTATAGATTCTAATCTAGCTACAGGAGCATAGGTCTCATCAAAATCTATTTCTTCTTGTTGGTTATATCCTTGTGCAACAAGTCTAGCTTTGTTGCGGGATACTATCCCATTTTCGTCTAGTTTGTTTTTGAAAACCCATTTTGTACCAATTATAGTTTATTTTTAGGAGGTGGAACAAGGTTCCAAACATCATTAGTTAGAAATTTATTTAACTCTTCTTGCATAGCCATTATCCAATTTTCGTCTTTAATAGCTTCGTTAACGTTTTTAGGTTCTAGAGAAGACACAAAACAAAAAAGATTACTTTGGTTTTGAGCTTGAGAACGTAAAGTTCTTTCATTTAATTTGCCTATGACTATTTCCAAATGATGGTTTTTAGATTCTTTAATGTTAACTATTTCTTTATTTAATAGTTCATCTTCCTTATTATTAGACTGATTAATTTGTTCTTAAATGATTTGACTTTCCATTACATCATCATTTACGAGAGGTTGAGATTTAGGAGGAGGACTTTCATCGAACTTAACATTTAAAGACTCTTCTATTCTCATAATTTCTTTTTTAAGTATTACGTATGCTTTACTATTTGGTGAATATCCTAAGAAAATACCTTCGGTAGATTTAGGATCAAATTTTGTGAGATAGTATTTTGTATTAAGGATGAAGCATTTGCTTCCAAAGACCTTGAAGTGATCTAAGGATGGCTTTTTACCTTTGAATAACTCATAAGGAGTCATTCCTAAAAATGGTCTAATTAGGATTCTATTTAAAATGTATGCTGATGTATCGACGGTGTTACACCAAAAATTTTGAGGAATTGATTGTTTATTTAAAATGGTTCGACTCATTTCTTATAGAGTGCGATTTTTACGTTCAACTACCTCATTTGATTGTGGAGTACGTGGAGCTGAGAAATTGTGAGTAATACCATTAGCGTCACAAAAAGCTCCGAATTCTACATCGTTATCAAACTCCCGACCATGATCCGTACAGATTGACACTATTGATGAACCTAGTTGTTTTTGAATTTTCTTATTTAAGATTTCAAAATGATAAAAACCTTCGGATTTGTTTTTCATAAATCTAGTCCATGTATACCTAGAGTAGTCATCAACTATCACCAAAGTATAGAAGTTTCCTCCATAACTTTGAATAGCCGATGGACCAAATAAATCCATGTGTAATAGTTCTAGACACTTAGTAGTTGAAACCATATTTTTAGCTTTATCACTAGCATGGACTTGTGTAGGAACCTAATAGGATCAAATCATGTTACACATAGTAGAAGGTTTTAGAGAGAGAGAGAGATAGATGTATAGAGAAGGTGGAACCAAATGATATGTGTTTATTGAATTATGAAAGGAACCACACAATCTCCTAAGCAAGAGAGGTGTATTTAAGGGTCTTAACTCATTGTGGGCTTTGACTAATGGGCCACACAAAAGGGTTAACTCTTGTACAAAATGGTTATATTGATAATACAAAATAAGCTACTAAGATCGCCACTTCTAAGGCTAACAATCTCCCCCTAAGAGGTGATCTTATAACTCTAAATCTTTGGGTCGATCTGTCATAGTTGAACCACGTCTTCTTTCTCTTCCGTCAACTAAGCTTTCGATCCGTTTCATCTGCATACGGTATCGAATTCGCCTTTCCACGGCTTCCTTGACCTTTCCTAATTCAAAAACTGTAGACGATGACATCTTTGGTTGAGTTTGAGTGTATCTATTCTCCACAAGTGTAGCCTCAATTCCTTTGTACACCCGTATTAACGTACTTGTACAGAACTTGTGAACCTCGTTAGCTGCAATGAATCGTTTCTGACCTTTGTTGTTGAGGTAGACAACTCCTGATGTAGGTTTGCTGATAAGCGTGTACGGTTCTTTATCTTCCATGTCGGGAATCTCCATGAGAGGATTTGTGAGGTTGAGTCGATACTAAAAACTTTCTATACCCAGCTGGAAGTCATTAACTCTTTCTTCAAAAACACGACTTCTCATGATCTTGACAATTGAGCGAACAATCTCTTCACGACAGTGATAGGACTATTCGTAATGAAATTGTTGCCTTTTCACGTACAAATCTTCAAGATCGTTGATGTGCAAGTCTTGAAAGTCAGCTTCGAAGTATCTGTAAGCTTGATCATTACTTCTCAGAAATTTTATCTTCTTAATGTACATCCATCTGTGTTGATCTTCAGTTTCAATATCGAAGATTTCCTTGATGCCGAGTTCTGAGTAGACATTTTTCTTGGAATGCCCGGTGAGTTGATTTAGAAGATACATCCCTCTTCTCTTTTCAGGCTATTCTTCAACATTGTAATACGCTGCGTGATAGAACTTGCGTATTTCCTTAGCCCTGAATTTCGTTACGAACGTAGGATGTTCTTCGAGATCATCTTCATCAGATTCTATGGACTTGAGCTTTCGTTCCAGAGATAGTAGTAGATCAACTTGGGATTTTCTTCCTTTTCTGAGGTAGAAGAGATCAAAGTTGTTGTAAGATTGAGCTTTGCCATACCCCGTCAAAGACGGAAAGACGAGATGTAACGAAGAAGATGCGTTGCATAACATTATAGTTCACACCATACATTAACTTCAATAATAGTTTACATTATTACAAAACAATTCTTGTATAACTCTTGAAAGTAAAAGTATCTTCATGTTGAAATCTTATTGTCTTGAAACATGGTAGTAAGGTACCAAATAGTCTGACTCCAATAAACGTGCCCTCAAATAATTTAACAATGATCACCTGAAAATGGTACTAGAAAACATCAACATAATGTTGGGGAGCTCGTAGGTTTAAGAGTAAGTCCGTTGAGCTGTGATAGCCAAGTGTAGGACAAAGTGAGCAAGATAACCAATTATAGCATCAGTCAAAACAAAATAGTGTCGCGCCAACTGAACCTACCATGATAGTTGCACACATAAACATACACTGTGGGGAGCTACCCCGATAGATCTATCATAATGCTTCGGCCCTCAAAAGAGTTGACAGTTGTGCATTCATGTACACACAAGCAAAACATTTCATAGCACATAATCGTATCAACACACATGATGTCTAAAAATCATGAAAACAGTAGAATCACAACATGAAAACATTTGCAAAGCGTAGAGTACCATTTTCACCCCAAGGTAAAACATATTAAAAAGTGGGGCTATGAGAACTCACCTCAACAGATGATGAACAATGAATCACAAACAGTATCACGAAGTATAGGCACAACGGTACAGTATCGGCACAACCTAAATTTATAACTTATCTCAGAAAGTGTCCCACAAAAATAACATAACGCATATGAGTTTTAAAAAGATAATATATTTTAGTTTTCGTGGAATACTTGTATCATCATTTGTAAAAAGTCCAGTATCAATGTCGAAAGAAAGTTTAGTAAAAATGTTTCGTGTGATTGTATGAAACACAGACTCGAAATGCAACTCACACCAAAGATGAAATGAAATAAATAAACAAAGAACTTGGACAAAGGAAAATGAATAAAGGAAAATGAGTAGGAAGAATAAGAAAAGAATACGTCAATGGTAAGTGTCGGTGTTTACCCAGTAATCCCCAATAGTTTCGGAAGAATCAATTTGGTCTAGAAAAGTAATTTAAATTTCAGAGAAGTTATTTAGGTTTTATAAGAAAATTCAGATTAATATTCCAAATGATAAAAGTTTAGCGATTTTATAAAAACTAAACGTTTCGTCCTTGTCGGGTTTTATAATGAATAAAAGGTTATGAAATAAAATTATAAGTTCAGATTGTTTTATAAATTTCGGCATGACACGTCCATTTACACAACATTCCCAAGTCATCGTGACTTTAATAAAACCCAGTTTTCTCAAAACAAAAATCCCGACAAGTTTATTATTAAACACTCGTATTCATGTTTCTTAATTCAAACATGTTATAAAATAATTAATTAAAACCAAATAATATTAGTAAATAAGTGTCAATTGAATATTTTAGGTTCGTTACGAGTCTAATATATTAAATTTGTCACGATTTTAATATATTATATTCGTATCAAGTCCAAAATGTCCAATATGTCCGATATAGTCCAATATTAGTCCAAGAATCCCAAGTCCATTATAAATAGTTTTTGTCAACGTCTAATATATAATTAGTCCGTCAAGTATTATTGAAACCCAATCCAACGCATTAAGTCCAATATTATATCGAAACTCACCAATGATCACAAGTGTCAAAATAATAAATCACGTTAGTACAATGATTTAATAAGTCACAATAAACTATCCGTAAATTACTTTAAGCCAAATAAGCTCAACGAGCTTATTAAAGCATCAAACAAACTATTACTTTTTTAAAAAAAAAAAATAAGCTAAAGCAAACTAAAATGAGCAAATCTACACTAATTTGGAACACAGTGGGCTACGGCCCAAGACAAACCCAAACACAAACGCACCCTACGGGGTTCTTTGTTGACCCGAGTTCAAGACCAAACAAACACACCTCTCGGTTTCTATTTGAAACCGAGATCAACCGAATAAAATAAGCTCACCAGCTTATAATAAAATCCCAAATAAGCAATAAGTTTCAAAAATCAGTCAACATAAGTAATTCCAACATAAACCAAGGCTTATCAAAATAATTAAACAAATACAAATCCAAACACTACAACACAAAACAAACAAATGCACCCTACGTGGGTGTGTTCCCTTGAACCGAAAACAATATTACACCTTTGGGGTGTTCTCGTTAACAAAGAAAAACCACACAGAACAACTCAAACCGGGACCAAACAACACACGACCACCCTTGTGGCTTGTGTTAACCGGAAGCAACCACACCACACCCTAAACGGGTTCTATTTTTACTGCAACACCAACACTTCCAAACTCACCAAATCAAATCCAAAAGTTAATATGCCCAAACACACGACAATAATAAGTAAAACCAAGTAATAAGAAATCCCAAATGCAACCCATACCCTCTCGGGTCACGAACCTTATCCCATCCGGGTATAACCCGACCTGTACGCAAAATAATTTAATCCAAACAGAATTTCATAGATTTACCACACAAATCTATAACAGACGATTTTTATTCTGGTTTTTGACCCACGAAAACATTTCCAATCGTTCTATATTCGTTTTTAAACAAAGAGAATAATAAAAGTGGTTTTGTGTTTTCGACATACCCAATAGACGAGAGAGAGGAAGAAAGATACAAAATGACGACAGCGGCAGATGGTGGCTAAAGAGTGGCGACTGAAGACGATGCTGGTGGCGATTATGGTGTTGATGGTGACGGCGGCATACAGCAGCCGTGATGGTGGTGGAACGGCGATGGCGGCAGATGGTGGAGTGGCAGGAATTATCGCCGAAAAAGTTGCGGCGCCAAAAATTATAATAGAGAGAGAGAGAGAGAGTATTAAAGTGTGTGTGTGAAATTGTTAGTGAAACCCTAAAATGAGTGCCTTTATATAGCCATACGGACCATTTTTTCAAATCTCAAAGTTTATTGCCGGCGGTATAATTTAAGTTCAGGGACTGGTTGTGACAATTTGTATATCGTTTATATTAATAGGGTGTGGGACGCCTTTAGGTTAGTAATCATTTCATTTGACTCACAAAAATTACATCGTTGAGTCCGGAATAATTTTTCTAATAAAAATGAGTATTCACACGACTAATTTCACATAATTAATAAAATAATCAATTTAAAACGTATATTAAGTTACGGTTGTGCCGGTGCGCATTGTGTGTCGGTTTGCACGTTTCGCGAGAAAATCTCTCGTTTTCAAATCAAACGAGGTCCAAAAAAAACTCAGAAATATATAATAGGTAATAATAAATGAATTTTATTATTAAAATAAGTTTGGAAAATCTTCATTTGTCACAAATGGTCTTGAGTTTTATAAACAAGTATTGCCCTGAAATGTCGGTTGCTACAGTACATCCCCGTTAAAGGAATTTTTTCCCCAAAATTCAGCTAGTACCACTGCCAAAAACTGTGCTTACTTAAGTCTCGCTTGGTCCTTTCGTTCCCAAGTAACTCACGTCCATGGTTTAAGCTCAAATAAACCTATAATTAGAGTCTTATCTCATCTAAGTTGCTCAACTTTCCTAGCGAGAGTTTTGGTTGGCTCTTCCACAATACGAAATAAATCATCAATCTGACTCCCTAACCCGACAAGGGTAAAGATGTCACAACGATGGTTCCATATCAGAACAAACACAAGCATTTGACATTAATAATACAATAGAATTCAATGGTTACAAAAGAAATATGAAACTACAAGGTTACAATACAAAAGTTTCTAAGTCTAACTATAAGTTCTTCTAATACTCTTCCATAGCTAGTCGGGCCTTCTATATCCAAGGTACTCTCCGCTCATACCCAGCTTCCAAACTAAAACCTGTCGCGGGAAAAAGAAACGCGGCTGAGCTACGAAAGCTCAGTGAACAGATATAACGATACAAAGCAGTAATAAGGGATGGTGAAATAATGAAATGGCACAAGGTGTAACAAGAGTAGAAAGGACAATAGAAAAGATTATCAAGAAATGGTTACAATGGCTCAGGGTAAAGGAAACCATAACCCACCACCAGCCCAAGTCGAAACAGGTCAAGTCCAGTATCAAGTCATAGGGTAACATAAACAGTAATCCACCACGAGCCCAGAAACAGTACATATCATATCAAATCACATATCAGGGTGTATGGAGGGGTGACCTCAGCATACCAGGTATAGGGTGAGGGGATACCTCCAGGGGTTGGAGTCGCGGGCTCCCAGGATTGTGAAAGACGTGTATCGCACACACTCGTCAGTCACCAGATAATACAAGTAATACAAACAAATCAGGTCAGATCTAGGATGCATCCATACGCCTCATCAGGCCACAGGGTCTTCCTCTACGTAACAAGTATAAATCAGGTCAGGGACGGGACAGGTCATCACTCTCCTGCCCTAGATTCATGCCACCGGTGCATCAATGACATGGACATGAAACCCTCATGCCTAGTGGGTGGCTCGTAGTCTCAAACTGTGGGTCAAGGTCAAGTATCAAGTCTCAGGTGTCAAGTATCAGGTATTCAAGTGTCAGGTTTCAAGTATCAGGTATCATATCAGATTTCATATCAGGGTTCATATCAGGGTTCAAGACAGGAGATCAATGCAGGGGTTCACTATCAGGAAGTCAATATCAGAAAAGTCAAATACCAGAAGGTTCATGTCAATTTATTAAAAGTAATCCTTTTAAAATGGTTTTAAAATAAAGTGGTCTTTAAATCAGTTTTCATAATGAAAGTCTTTAAAGGAAATTCTCAAAACCTCTTCATATGTAATTTAGAAAAGTAGTTATAAAATCCTATGAACCTTTAAGTATCCCAGGGTCCTAAATATTCAGGTTACCAGGTTATGAACAGGTCATGTCAAGTATCAAGGAAACATAACAGGGTCCAAGGCAGGGTTCAAAACAAATGATCAAGACAAGAGTTCAAAGCAAAGGTTCAAGTCAAGGTTCACAATACAAGGGGAACATAGCAATGGCTTGGGGAATCCTAAACGAATCAAAATCAGAAGTCAAGAGAAACGAAGGCTCCTTACAAGAAGGGCAGAATATCTGTACCTTAACGAATACGCAAGCAAGAGAAATGAAAAGCAAATCAAATAGGAGATCACTCCTTCTTCAACCGATCTACAAATAATCGTAAGGTTTCATTTTAGTTCTCATTCCATTTGAGGTAACTTTGGTTATTAACATTCTCGTATGTCAAATTAACTATTAAGGATGATCGTATTCGTAGTTTAGGGTTAATATGCAATTCTCATAAATTTAGGGTGTAAAGTGTAATTACTATAAAGTTACAGGTGTTCACAAGTTAGGTCCTTTAGTTTTAGAAATTAACAATTTAAACCCTTTAGTTTATAAAATAAACACAAAACACCTTTTAATTTCCCTTTTTAACCTTTTATAATTTCTCACAGTTTTATATACGAATTTGTTAAGTTTTATATAAATTTTAAACCGTATAAGAACTCAGTAATAAAATTCCAAAAAATTCCCAGAAATGCTCACATGTCTTAAGTATTTTATCTAATTTTTCCAGATTTTATTAAGTAGCATAACTATGGATTAAAATTCACTTAAACCAACCCGTCCAGATTTCTGATTAATTTTACTATACGAAAAGTTATTAATTAGAAACCTTTTAATAAAAATTCAAAAAAATCTGAAACAAATCCAGGAAGTAATAGACATCCTAAAGATTACCCAGTTCAAAGGCAACCTCCTAATTCGACAAGGTTTGGAAATTAAAATTCAAAAACACGGACTGATTTTCCAGACTCACAAATCCGATCAGACACATAATTTTCCAAAAATCAAAAGGTAACCTTCCAGGCCTCCAAAAATTACAAACTAAATTTTTCCAGGTAGCTATTTCATTAAACTTAGTTTTAGACTCTTAAAACACCAAAATCTACGCTCACATCATTTATTTACAGCCGGTTAAAATCGAACAAAATTCCAGATCAGTAGCAGTTATTCACAGAATCATGTATAACTTAGGGTTTTATCATTTTATCCCTTAATTCTTGACACATCATGATTATAGGTTGATCCAAAACATATTTAGGTCGAATCTTACGTAACAATAACATGTCCGTAACAATTTAAATTCAGATCCATATAACTATTCGATTTATAATTCCTCTTTGAGATTGTTATTTCATGTGACAAGTTATTATTATCATATGTGTTTTAATGCCCATAACATCAAGGAACAAGAACACGAATTCAAAAGGGAGGATGATACAATACCCTCGTAGACAACACGAAGAATCAAGGACACAAGATCAAGTCACCAAACAATTTTCTTCCTCCTTCCTTCTTGTTGGAACGCACGACAGAAAAACACCAAAAGGGGTTCGATTAGGGCTTGTATTCAAGACTTCCAAATGGATAACTTACGTATACATGATTACCTTATGAAAAACACGAGTTAATTGTGAAGATGATGATTAAAAGCCTCCCTTGTGGCCTTGTTTGGATCGAATGGCAGCAGCATCAAAAGAAGAACCGTGAGTTTGTGAGAAGTTTTAGGGTTTTTTTTGGTTGTGATGATCGGTTCATAAAATAAGGAGGAAACCGTGTCTTTTAGATAGGAACAAAATGGGCTTAAACAAGAAAAAGAAATCACACGCTTATGGGCTTAATTCTAATCAAGATTAATGTGGTATATTTGCTAAATCTTTGGGCCAAAACTTCTTAAGATTATGGACACTATATGTGTCGACTAGCAAGCTAGGATTTGGAGCATTTTTCTTTTGTACACTCTACTTACATTATGTAGTGTTTTCATTTGTAGATTAATTCATTAGGTACATAGAATATAACTTGTTTTAGGTTAAAGCACAAATTAATGTCACTTATATAATTTTCATAAGTTCATAATTTTTTTAAACTCGAGGGCACTTAAGTCATTTCGTATTATGTTAAGTTTTGGGTTTTACAACGAAATAAATCATCAATCTGACTCCTCATGGGGTGATATCTAGTTGATCGCTAGCTAGGCTTAACTTACGGTTCCTCACAAGTTAACCACTAAATTCTAGAAGGTGTTTGTAGATCAAGATGACAAATCTTGCTAGTGGAACTGTTAGTCTGCTGCAAAGGCCACTATGTTAGAATTAATAATTATGTCTGCTCTTACTAGAATAGACTAGCGCATGTACGTAGGAACTAACGAAGCTCAGAGTCATGACGAGAGAACTAGAATTCGAATCAGGGCTCAAATGTCGCGGTCGTAACTTATGTGACAAGGATAGATACTACTAAAAGTTTCAACTTATAACGACTTAATCCAAATCCGTACTTCTGAGTGTCATGAGGCGGGTAGTTAAAGGTAACTATCGGGTGGCTAAGTTTCGATGGAATAAGTTGTTCCATCTTCAAGCAAAATCATCGAAACCTTAAACGAAGTAACAACTTGATTTTAGCTTAATCTCGCAACTCATCAAACAAGAACTTTCAAGAGATTAGACTACGTATCAAATTGTTGAGAAAGAGGAATTTAACGTCTTCGATTATTTGGCTCAATTCAGGAATTTCTCAAAACAAATGAATAGGTACCTACGGCTAGGATTTTCGAGATTAGCGAAGAAAATCGAGGGTAGTGTCGAGGTAAGTGAGTCACTTAGAGAGAAATTTGTAAAGGCGACAGGGAAGAAGTTTTATCTACGAGATTACATAGGTAGGCTTTGAAGGGGGTTTCATAAACTTGAAGAGACAAGTTGAATTAGTTATGTTGTTTGTAAAGAATTATCGTCGAGTCATGACGCTTTGCAGAACATCGAGTATCCATTGAGGAGGGAAGATCAATCGTTATCTATCCGGTCTCCATCAAGATCCAGAATGGTTTGTGGGATTTGTAACTCCCAAGGTTTCATACAAGCAGTAGACATCTCTAATTTCGTAAAAATGAAAACAAGTCATTTAAAGTTAGACTTATTTGCACGGAATGAAGTATGAATAGAGTATGATGGCATAGATTTGGCGCGAGCACTTGATACTAGTGTAGTCGTTCAGGCCGCTTTACGTGAGGCTGCACCACTTAGTCGAATTGTGGAGATTGTGTTCTTCGTGGATTCACAAGATTCGATGTATTCGTCAAAGAGGTGAACTATGATATGAGTCACTATCGAAAAGATCAACATGGCAAGAAAAATGGAGAATCTAAGGAAAAGAATGGGCTTTTAAAGCAATTAACGAGAAAGTAAGGATAACACCGGGTGTTGTGTCTGATATCTTCCTTGTCTGTAACATACTTGCTTCCGTCCGACGTTTGGTGCCTAGAAGATGCTTTACGATTTCTTTTTCATGTCGTCGCATGAGTCGTGGATCAAAGGAATTAAATAGAATGCTAGCTGAAAATTTTGTGGGTGGAGAAATTTTTTATTGCTACAGGAATCATTGATGGTATTCTCAGGGGCATTGATGAGGAGAAAAATCTGGTGGAATAGATTAAAATGTATTTAGGTGAATTTGTTGTGGCTATTGGGAGGGAGTTGTTGACCAAAAGTCGAGGAGGAGAAAATCATACATGCTAGAGAAAAAAATCATCAAGGCTGTGTCTCCAAATGAAAGGACTATCGCCGTCTACGAAGATTGAAGAAGTAAAAAATGAAGGCATCCTAACGTGAAGAAAGTTATGCCAAGGTAATTGGAAGGAATGGGAAGGAATATCCAACTCGTGGCATGGAGTTGGCAATCGTGGTTTTGAAGTAATATAATAAAGGCGATGTTTGTATGGTACGCGGTGTCTTATCCTCTCAGATCACAAGAGTCTTATGTACGTGTTTCATAAGAAGACTCTCAAACTCAGGAAAAAGTGTGAACGGTGTTAGTAAAGAGTTTCGATGTTGGTGTTCTTATCATGTAGGAAAGATTTGTTGACGTAATCATTCGGAAGGAAAGAGTAGAATCCAATATAGTTCATACAAAGAGGACAGAGATCATTAATAGCCTCACAGCAGATAACAGGCTTTTAAAGGAAAAGCCCGTGGTGTGAAAACATCAAGAAAGAACGTGTCATCAGGTATGCATGAACAGTTGAAGAAGATGGTCTATGAATCAAAAGGTCTATAGGCAGGACCTGGTTTCAATGATCTGGAACGCTCGAAGATCATTATTACAAGAAACTCTTACGTCTAAGTGCTCAATTCCTCTAGGCATGACTAAAATATATAATGACTCAAAATTTTTGCCAAGTGAACACTACGTTGAGAGATCCGATTACAGGTGAAAGCCAAAGATCTTATGGTTCAGTGCAACTTCTTGTACCCAAATGTAATAGTAAAGTCATGTCCTAATGTAACTAACTTATCTAGGACTCCGAAAAAGAGCACGTTGTCTCCGGAGTAACATTGATTGTTTAATCCAACGCGCTTCGATCAACACAAAAGTCTTACCCTCTGGGATGAATAGGAAAGTTGTACTTTGAAGGAATACTGTCAATACATGACACATCACTATTATCAGTCTCAGACAGAGGTGCTCGATTCACTCCTAAGGTTAGATAGCATGTAGGCATTGTGTTTGTTTTTGAGGTTTGTCCATCATTGGTGCGTGTTCCCTCTTGGAGGCATGGTTTTTGAGATTGCTAACAACATTTATTTGAGTAAGACATTATAAAATCTTGACCATGAATGTATTTCGGAGCAGCTTTATTTGAAAATTTTCAATGGTTACAGTCATGTGAAAAGATATGACTACCAATTAATGAGGATTACCAGTTCATCATACTTTATAAATTTCGCAAGAAAATCTTTCATTTGTACCAAAATTTTGACCAATAGTATTCATATTATCTAAGTAGTACCAACTCTGGAACACGAACACTAGGGTGAACATCGCCATCATGGTCAACACCAACAACTCAACTAACAAGCTTAAGGTCACTATTTTCTCATGGGTTCTATTATCCCGCTTGCTGTCTCCAAGGTCCTAATCGTACGAATAAACCATTAATGCATCCATTTTGATTGGTGGGTTGCTTCCTAAGGCCACTAATGATGTCATCCGACTCATCGGCTTATAATACGGTGTATTCAGGCTTGCTAATAAAGGGAGTAGTGTGGGGAAACAAGGCATGTAACATAATGGCACAGGGCAATACCAGAGTAATCATGTACCCAAAATAACGTTTTCAAAATAATGTATCGCTGTATATATTTAGCAAAATATATAGTATGAGTTTGTTTGTGTATAGGGATAAATAATATCAGACTCATAAGTATGGGGAATGGTACAGGAAATACTCTAAGTCAAATAAAATCAAACCATATTATATCAATTCAACTCATGTCACATCATAACATATCGGATCAAATCACACAATATCAAATCAATAAAAGCACTTAAGTATGCAATTGCAAGCTCACGTATTGTCCTAGAAGCTAAAAGCTTCAGCATACAGAAGGCAAAGCAGTATAACCACAAATACACATAACACGTAAGGCATAAGCACATACATAGTCCAATGCAGTTTCAGGTAATCTAGACTCCGACTCCAACCAAACACGATCTAAGGTAACTGCCCTCATTAGGAATATAAATATTCATATGAAGGCTCGGTCACCCCGAGCATCTAATTAGCATTTATATAGCTCGTAGGCTTATATATATTTGTTTAGTAGTATTAGTATTATCAGTATTATTAGTGTAGTAATATATATTCGTGGAGTGGGTCGGGGCTTTCCCCACTGTCAGCTCACTCCACAGCCCACTAGGGGCACAAATATTAGGACTATATATATAACCCTTCCCACACAAGGGAAGGGTGGAACTCTTGTATTATTTCACACACAACCTAATCTTATCCAGGTTTCTCTCAAAGTTCCCTCTCTCTCTAACATCTCACTAACTCACCATGGATCTAATCTTCCATGAGCCAAGACCACCCGAATCAACCACACAATCAATATGGTTAATTCCTACAATTGGTATCAGAGCCAGGTTAGATCCGGATTGATTGTGTGTCGGTCTTAATGTTTTTTTGTGTTGGTTGTACCATTTTTTTTCTCAAACTGCCTTGCTCATTTTCTTTGTTCGAATCTAAATTTTTTATTGTTAGCTTTGCTTTTAAGAAAGATTCGGTCAACATGTGCTGATTCAATATTTGATATTTAATATCTCATGGATTTATCCATTTTGCTTGAAATTTACATGTTGGGCTAGTTACTGGATTTGGGTTTGTTGGTCGTGGGTTTTGCTTTGGTTCAAAGATTAATGTTCTTTTATGTTACATCACGAAAATCTTGGCTGTCTTGTGGCTTGTGTTTGACGAGAAAAGTTTTCAAGAGTAATTTTGTTGTCATAAGTTTGTTAGATCTTTGGTTTGACTGTTAAGAGCTTGTGTTGCTTCGCTTGGTATGTGGGCTAAATGCCTATGGTTTTACTGCTTGTGGTGTTTCAGTTAATGCCGCGACTTGAACTGCAATGACAATACTTGTTCTTTTGTGTAATTTGTGGTCCAGAGTTGTAGTTAAATGTGGTGTTGTATATGATGCTCTTGGGTACTGCTAGTGATAAAGAATGTGCTTCTTGAATGCGGTTTGTCATGATAGTGAAAAACACAGATCCGGATTTTGAGGAAAGTACGATAGTGACAGGTTTGACTGGTCAAACATGCGGTTTGTCCTGGACTCAGTTTGTCCATACAGTCAGGAACGCGGTTTGTCTATTGGCTCACAGACTCGGTTTGTCTGCTTAACCCTGGACTCGGTTTGTCCATTTAAACACGAACTCGGTTTGTCCATTTAAACATCGACGCGGTTTGTCTGTGTGTTTGTCTACTTTGTCATGAACTCGGTTTGTCTCAATGTTCACAACAACTATTACTCAGTCAACCACTGATGTCACAGTCAACAACAAGAGGTTCTACCCGTAACATAATCTAATTCGAACCAGAAACCAACAAATCCACTTGAAATGCTCAACAACTAATCTCATTCAATCCTAATCAATCGAAACATACACCTCAACAGAAATCTCTCGAAGCAAATAATCATAATCTACGAAACTCATTCAAAGAAAACTACATCTACATAATCGTACCATTTTCAGAAAAAGTAAATATCACAACATCAACCTCATAAAGGGATGACTAATTACAAGACCTCAGTTCCTCTTACGTAGGATTCAAGATACATCACGACTCTCTAAGGTCTAACCCACGAAAGTATGAGAAACCATCATTGATCATATTGAAGCTTCGCTTCATTTAATATACGACACGATCAAGATAAAAGAACATAACAATAATGTTATTTCCTTTTTCTTTCGGTCGATCAAGATAAAAGAATATACTACTTTTTGAGATCAAGTGGAGGTCCAAGCCTCATGTTAATATCCGAACTTTAAAAGAAAAATCAAAACAATCAGATGCTTTAATATTCTTTTGATTCGGTTATTAAAATAAAAAGGTACATCATAACACCTACCCTTGAAGAAGTATATCTTGATCCGACTTGAGCATCGTAAGGAGATATGTGGTGTCGCCTATATTTGAAGATGATGAGAGGTTAAGGGCTGTGTTGTGGGCAATTTACTGATCACTTATTCTTTTGGACAGAGATGAGAGAGGCGATAATTGTTTGGTGAGATTATGATTAGGGTTGGATTAAGTTGAGTTTATGTGGCTTATAGATACCGGACAATTAGGGTTAAGGTTAGTGTTGTTGGTGGCTGAGGTAAAGGAAGGAGAAAGAAGGCGGATGGTTTAGGATTAGGGTTTGAGTTATGTTAAACATGGGAGTTAAATACCGGATTAATAGGGTTTGGAGAGAAATGGATTGGGTCGCATGAGTGGTTGAATGGGCTGGATGATTTGAGTGGTTTGGACCGGAATTATAAAAGAGCTAGTTGGGCCAATGTATACGTGAACAAGTATTTTCGTTAACAATTTGTGTTTGGCTGTGACTTTGTTAGCCGAAATGTGCTTTATAATGGCTGCATGAACTTAAAGCTTGGCTTTGGATCTTTTGTGTTGAGCTGTGGTTACTTCTGATCGGGTTGTTATAGTACTTATGATATTGTGGACTGAAGTACATGATGCGTGGATTGGGCTGTAGCGTTTATCCAAATAAATTTAATAATTGTGGCTGAAATATAATTAACAAGTGTACTCTTCATACATTGTGTTAATTTATTTCTGTTACAATTGATTGTTAAAAGGAGTGGCATTTCGGTTATTATTATCACATGGACTCACACGTCACAGCTAGTATTTGGGTTCATGAATATCAATGTGACTACAGAATAATGGATTTGGCTGCACGGTCCTATTAGTACCTACGACTTGAGTGAGCATGCAATTTGATATTTACGATTTGAGTTACAGTTGACAAATTGCAATGTGATTAATTGTGATTTGTCAAGTTGTGTGTTTGACTTATTGCGACTTGACGGATTGCTATTTGACCAGTTACGATATGACGTTGTGAGTTAACACTTGCGATTTGACTTATTGTGACTTGGTTGATTGCAATCTGTGACTCGACTTGTTGCAATTTGATCAAGTAGTGATTTGACTCCTGTGACTTGAATTTCGAAGATTGGTATTGCACCTCACTCTTGGGTATTCTGGTTGATTTCACGGTTTCTCTTGTAGTTTTTAGAAAATCCCGCGAAAGATTCGATTTCTCGGTTTAAATCTCAAGAGCTGTAAAATCCCGTGAAATTAATTTTGGACAAGTAGGCTGGACTTGGATTTAGACATAATGAAACTTACGGGGTGTGACTACTTTTTCGGGATAAGTTTGTGCTTCAAGATCAGCAGGAATTGGGAAATTATGGTAACTTGGTTGGTTTGTTAATTCACGGGTTGGTGTACTTAGTGTCACAAACATCTCGGGGTGGATGGATGCATGATGTTTGTTGACCCTTGCTCAAGCGTATTTAAGGTGGTTAGACCTGGATGTTCAAGAAGTGGATATATACAATAAAGGATGGAAGGATGGGTATATATCACTACCTATATATTTAAAGGAGTTACGTTGTTGTGCTCAATATAGGTTCTAAATCACAATTTGCAATTTAAGGTGATTAGACTTGGATGTTCATGAAGTGGATATATACAATTAAGGATGGAAGGTTGGGTATATATCACTACCTATATTTAAAGGAGTTAAGTTGTTGTGCTCAATATAGGTTCTAAATCATAATTTAATGCAAGTTTAAGTCGCGGACTTGTTCTTTATCAAGCTTCATCAAGTGATTGTTGTCTCTCAAGCTTCTAATGGGATTGTTGCTCGAGATCTTCTCAAGAGGTAGTCAGGCTTTAAGACAAGAGGTGATCTGTTTGGAGACATGTGTTAACCTTTTACTCACTTTAAAGTCATATGCATTTCATCAAGTGGTTTTGGCACATTACGAGCTTCAATGAATTGTAAATCTACTAAACCATTGATGATGAGGAAAGCAAGGGGTTACTACAAGAGAGTCTGAATCACCTTCTTCGTTGCAGTAGTTTCATTTGTCTCTTTCCATGTTTTGTGCCTGACAAATTCACAAACATCACGGACTCTCAGCTTTGGCAAAAAGGTCATTTCATGTCCTTTTTGAGGGGAGAATTATCGCAAGTTTCCTAGAAGTTCCGTCTCCAGCGATGTGAATTTTAGCGGTTCCGGTTACAGCGGGTCAGATCGTATCGGTTCAGTCTCCAGCGGTTTGAATCTTAGCAGTGTCGGTTACAGCGGGTCAGATCGTAGCGATTCAGGATTCAGTGGTTCAGTCTACAGCAGTTTGATACTTACTGTTGTGCAGTTAGTTCTTGAATTTATGTCTCAGATAAATCTCAAGAACTGTAAAATCCTGTACACAGTACGACAACTATTCCACATCCAAGTAGCTGGGTCAGACAGCTTTGTTTGATAGGACTGACTATGAGTCATGGGCACTTCTAAGAATTAGCTCATGTTTCTTCTCTTTTTGGCTAGTCAACAGCACAAGATGATCACGAAGTTAATCAGATATTCTTTATTTGTGATTGAAGTTGAATTTCACGAAGGCATCTACTTATTTTATCGTGAAGTCGGGGTTGGTTGGATGCATGACCTTCATTGATAACTTGCTCGTTAAAATTTTAAGTTGAAGACTTGGGTTATCTAGTTACCAGCAGTCGGGGTAACTATCACTTAAGAGTCATGGGAGTACTCAGTGTCACACGTCAATGACGATGTCGATAATCGCAAGAGGTGTTAATGTCTCATACTTTGGTTGGGTATGGAGCTCTTAGAGAGTTGCTTGGAGCATTAATTCTCTACACCGTTCTTCCAACATTAGTGCAAGCTTAAGTAACAAATTTGGGGTCTTCTACTTCAGTTTTCAGTATTGGTATATCGGGTTCTCTTCATCGAGTGGTCACTAATCTATGTTCAAGGTTGGTTAGTTGGCCAAAGGTTTTAAAAGTTGTGATGTGATCTGTAATTCTCACGAAATATTCTTAACCCAAACTGATGTTCACTAAAACCAAATCAGTCACGCCACATTCAATCGGTTACTGTCTCACGGTTTCTTCTTGGTTTTGTAAAATCCCGCGAAAGAACTTATTTCTCGGTTTAAACCATAGTTTTGTAAAATCCCGTGATGATGGTCTATGCGCTCTTAACCATGATCGGGTTAAAACCATTATCAAAGTTCAGTCGATACATCATAAAGGGCTAGAGTTGGGCATTAACCAAAAGAAGTGACTACGGCGTTAATTCATTATTATTTATTTGAGGCTGAAGTGAAATTTCATGGGTGCGTGTACTTAGTATCTGAAGATATCGGGGAGGTTGGATGAAGATTCTTCGAGATCCTTGTTCGAGCTTTCAATACAATGACAAAGACTTGGATATCTAGTTATTTTTTTTTTTTTCTCTCTATTACAAAATAACTATCACTTTAAAGAGTCACGTTGTAGTGCTCAGTGTCACACGCAGTTGTGGATATCCAAGAGGTGATGTACGTCTTATACTTGATGGTTGGTTGGTTGAAGAGTATAGAGTACTTAGGGATTCGATGTTGCACGAAGTCTCTACACCGCTCTTTGTCACGTATTAGTACAAGTTTAAGTCACAAGTTCGGGTTATATTACTTCAGTATCAAGTTCATCATATTGGGTTTTCTCTATCAGTGGTCACGACATCAAGCCAACAGAATGATAATGGGGTTGGTAACGAGTTAGATGAGAGAAGAAGTAAAGAGAGAGATAATGACGTCTGTACAAGTCAGTGCAGACCTCGCTCTTCAACATAATGACGTCTGTACACTTCAGTGCAGGCCTCGTTCTTCATCATAATGACGTCTGAATACATCAGTTCAGGCCTCATTCTTCAAAGAAAAGAAAAGTGTACGCTTGAGTGCACTTTATCTTCAAAAGAAGAGGAGTCTTCTTATTAATGGCCATTCTCATCAACAAGATTCATGCTCTTTCCGTGCTAATTCAGTCTTCAAGTGGATCGGCGCATTTTGGAGTACATTTTTATTCACGTATTCAACCAAAAATTGCAGTTGACAGGCATATGCAATTTTTGAGGGGGGGAAAGGGTGAATAAACAACATGTTAGTCTTCAAGAACCGTCAAGTGGAGCTACTTACCGTTGATGGTATTCATATTCACTAGTTCAATCATCAAAAATTGCAGTTGGATGGCATATGCAATTTTTGAGGGGGGGAAAGGGTGAATATTAATCTACATGTTAGTTGATGATTGAGAAATGGTCATACGACTCCTGAATACGTCAGTTCAGGAGTCGTGCAAACCATGTTTCTCCAACACTGCTTCTTCCGTCTATCAAGGTGTTGAAGAACATGGTCATGGAATACTAATCAATCGAGTCTCACGGGTTGGTATAATCAGCAACAATGGGTTTCTAGTCAATGCTTCAAGTTCACGTCATCAGGCTACATGTACACATCATGATGATGATTCCGATTAATCGTAACCATCATGGGGGAGAGAAATGTGTACACCAAGGACGCACAACAGGTTCACGTGATCAGGGCTTAATATCCAGAATGGATAAATACTGTAGATGATCAGTGGTTCAACTTGTTACCTGGGTATTATCGTTTCACTGCTACGTTATGTGCTGATTAATCGTAACCATCAGGGGAGAGAGAATGTATACATCAAGGACGCACAACAGGTTCACGTGATCAGGGCTTAATATCCAAATATGGATACATTCTATAGATGATCAGTGGTTCAACTTGTTACTTTGGTGTTATACTTAAGACTGAAGAAGGTCGAGTCGTCAGTCTACTCTTGGTTCTCTGTTGGGTGTTATCATCTCATGTGTATGCTGCGGGCTGATGGTTATATGTAAGGTTACTGGAAGACATTTGGTGAGATGAAAATGATTGGTATTCTATTCCTCCACATTGGGCAATCTTGAAGAAGGTCGAGTCTTCAGTCTTCTCTACATTCAAGAATGTTGAGCTCTTTTCTTACAACTTGATATTTAACTTAATCCCATGACAGTTCTTGTTTGATGAGTTATGGAGTTAAGTTAGGTTCAAGTTGTTCTGTAGTTTAAGGTTAGATCCAACTTGATTTTAACCTAATCTCATAACAGTTCTTGTTTGATGAGTTGTGAGGTTAAGCTGAAATCAAGTTGTTACTGGGCTTAAATTTGTGGTTTAGTTTAACCTCATGACAGTTCTTGTTTGATGAGTTGTGGGGTTAAGCTAGACTTCAGTTGAGGCTCAACTTAAACTACCGAAAAGATGCCTAAGGTTTTTGACGGCGTCACTCTAGGACGGGAGTGTTAGAAGATTAAAGACGGCATGTATTTGGTTATCAAAAGACTTCTTCATATTTCGGGCGTTCATCCAAAGTCTTCTTCCAATTATGGGTGTTTGTCAGAGGTTGTCAGATTGGGGGAGAGCACTAATTAGGGGAGAGTGTTGAGCCAGAATCATTCCCTGATTGAAAGTGCTCACATTGCTCTTCAGCAAGTCAAGTGATGAATGCGGAGAAGATTCAGATTGCTGAGGAGTAATGGTTTCTGGTTCGTATCCTTGTATATATATACTTGTTCATATTTTATACCATCTTGTAAATAGATTTATAGAAATCTTGCTAATTGTAAATAGAGAAACTTAAAATCAGAAAAACCCATAAAAAATTGAAAAATAGAAAATACCAAAAATAGTTTCACCTAGGCATGTCTTCTGTTTATCGATAACATTTACGGACTTAGAAATGTCATTCAATAATGGCACGGGTCTTTAAATGAAGCTCGAGCAGAAGTTAAAATGGAGGATTAAAACATGTCTAAATGGCTTGCTATTACTTTAGATAGCAACCCGCGCTTCAAACTGGGGAAAGCACGTCGCCATAAAGACGGCTGTTCCTCCAACTGGGTGATGTTCACCTGGGCATGGATTACTTTATATCCATGTTTCTTCGATCTGATGTACGTTTCAGTGCATCATTTCTTGAAAAAGAAGAGAAGTCTTCTTTGCATACAAATAGTTTTCATTCTATGATTCTTCTGAAAATTATTTGTGAAGACACTTGGTGAATATGTGTTGTATGAAATTTGTTTATACTTGGATTATGCATAAAATTTGTCACTCAATCAACGACTACACAACCTCATGACAGTTCTTGTTTGATGAGTTGTGGGGTTGAGCGTGATTTTAGTTGAGGTTCAACTAGAATACGGGTCATTGATTGAGGGGGAGAGTGAATTCAAATTTTATATCATCAAACGGATTTATTGGTTGAAACATACTTGTTAGAAAAGGTTTTGTAGTTAATGGGGAATTAGTTGAAGAGGATCTTGCTTAAATATATCAAATGACCAAGTGTGTTAGTTGCTAGAAAGTTTAGGACATTATGTGCAATTTGCTTATAGTTTCCTGGCTTTATGTATCTAGAAGGTTCATTTGTGTTACTTTGGTATCCTCGTATAATCCCCAAAATGCTTTAAGACTCAAAACCTAAAAGAAGTTAGAAAACCAGTTGTGTTTGATGTTTTTGAATACTCCACTGGCATTTGTATGATCTAAATGAATGAGTTTCAAATGTTGTTTATCTCTGCTGCTTAATGGTTGTTGATATTGTGCATATGTTCTCAGGATTTGCTTAGGTAGATTGCTATTATGTTAGAATCATGTTCCTAAGATCCTGAATTGAATATTGAAATCCGTGTGAATTGCCATGTTCATGATTGCTATTTGCTCTTCATGCTAGATAGTGGTTTGACGTAGTTCCTGATTATGGTTTGATTTTAAGATGAACTTGGTTTTATAATGTGGCAAGCTGCTGAAGGGTAGCTATTTAGGAATAGTGTATCTGCATGTATGCATATCTGTGCTGATATTCTTATGCAGATTCCATAGCCAAAATGAATGTACCAGTTCCCATTCTAACCATTTGATCAGACGATCAAACTCTATTGATTGGCTCGAAATTCACCTCAACAACAACTTCAGCAACAACAACAACAACACCTTCACCTCCACCACCATCATTTCAACAAAGAAGTACTTACTCAGATCTCGCCAAGTGGGGATCGACAATACTTGAGAAGATTTGTTGGTGGATGGATAATCGATGTTGACCACTGACTCACTCAGAAAAGTGGGTGATTACATCATTTGAGCAAAAAAGGTCAATATCATTTGTGTCATAATAATGAATTTGTGCAAAATTAGCAGTGAATCTCCCTCTTAGATTAAGGGGGAGCATAGTATGTTTTCATCATCAGAACATGTTAAACCTGACCACATTTTCTCCCATGTTTTCTAAATTATTTAAATCAATTGGGATCACAAATCTCAAAAGGTTTGAAATTTTTGATCGGGGGAGAGAATGTGATTTAAATATGAAACCTGATGAAAATGTGATGTTTTGGATTTAAGTGTAAGCTCTCCCATATGTGCTAAACTCTTTTGTATACCAAGGCACATATTGAGGGGGAGCAAAATGTTTTGGGCATAAAAGTAAGCTCTCCCATGTGTGCTAAACTACTTTATATTTCGATGCACACATTGAGGGGGAGCAAATGTTTTGTGGAAACAAAAAGGATTTGGCATAACATGAGATCGTGACTCAGACTTAACAAATGAATTGACGAAACATATACTGTCATGAATCGAAAGGACATATCCTGGCCGGGTAATAATTTCAAGCTGGTCTAACCAGTGATGTAAGCGTGTCTCGAAAAGGATGTGTCTGAGTAGAGTGTACCGTTTCGAGAAACTTTCTGTGGACTTGACCAGGCCGGGTAATAATTTCAAGCTAGTCTAACTAGTGATGTAAGCGTGTCTCGAATCGGTCATGTTCACTGAAAGTTGATCAATTCAAAAAGTGCGAGCTCTACCTAACATGTGCAAATTTATAAAACAATCAACTGAGCACATGTTGAGGGGGAGCATTTGAAAAATATAAAACTCTCAAGTGTTTGCAAAAATGTGTTTCAGAATCATGAACACTTTGAGAGATTTTTTCAATGATTTGGTTTATGGCAATCGTGGATGAATACCAAAGACCGACCATTTTAATTAATGCATGGAGTTATAAGGATGGTTAGGTTAGGCTCAAGTTCCCACGATCCCGCCAGAGCCGGAGGGATCTACCCAGGGACAATCCACTAGTTAGTGTAGAAGTCCTTAGGTATGATTAAAAAGGAGAAAAGTGAATGAGGGAAAAGTGCCGACTGAGATGGAGCTAGTACTGGAACAAACCCAACAAGGTACTAGTAAGGAAGTCTCGGTATGCATTGAAGGGGTTGAAGAATGAAAAAGAATTGTAAAGATAAAGGGTGAAAAGAAAGAAACCCTCCTTACAACTTAGGCAGAAACCGGGTCAATACATATGCTGTCAGAATCACTTAGTTGATTGCTGGCATTGAAGACAAAGTATCATGGACCCAGTGATACGCTGCACAACCCTCCTTAGCCACTCAAGGTCCCTCAAAGGACTCTTGTTTCACTTGTCACGGAGATCAATACATTTCTATCGTCTCTCTCACTCCGAGTTAGATGATATTGAAAAGGTGGCAGTCCTCTCCAGCCTCCGATCACCAAATCAAAACGCACAATAGAGTCTAGAGCCACGAGATGCATAATAAGATCTCATAGGGACACTAATTATTTCTACACTGGGTGTTCAACATTAAGGACACCAGTTGTAATCTTAAGAGTCCTACGCAGATCTTAGCAATCTGCCAGAACATTTATGAGAGAATTTACAAATGTAATTCTCAATGATTGAATGGAAATTCCTGCCAGGGTCAACATCAAGCAGCCCTGAAAGCAGGTCACTTCGGTAATTCCCTGGGGATTACGCTTAGTGATCGCGGCGGTTTCAAACGATCTACAGTCGTGGAGTGATCTCCAGCGACTCACCTAATCGTTGATGTGCTACGGTTCGATCTTAAAAAGCCCTCTGTGGGTTTTCGATTAGGAACGGTCTTGGTAAGGATTAGAGAGAGTTTTCACACTATGCTGTTAACAATCTCGAAGTCCGAACTTGTAAGTACCGGACGTTTTATTGCTAACTGTCGTATGCAGGAACATCTGGCGGTTGATGCTGATTGCTGCTGCAGCTGTTTGCGGTTGTAGCTGATTGAGGTTGCAGCTGAATGCGGTTGTAGCTGGTTGCAGTAAAGATGCCAATCCTCTACCACATGTTCACACTACATCATCATTGTAACTCAACAAAGTCATGATCAACCTAAAAGACCTTTAACACGGCTTCTGCAAACTCTGATGCTAAAGATCATGACACCAAATAGTGTGAGCATGTCGGCTCAAAGAATAACACATCACATGGAAACATACTGCTGAAAGATGACTTGGAAACAAATGTTGGATGATAAAGTCGAAGAATACTCAAAGATCATCCAAGACAATCAATCAGTCATCAAATCATTACTGCTGAAGGCACAAAGACTTAAGACATTGAAGAATCGAAGACTACGAGCTATGAAGTCAAGATCAAAAGATAAAATGCTAGAATTCAAGTTATTATTTCCGGGGTGACCTCCCTTAGGGGGAGATTGTTAGGAATATAAATATTCATATGAAGGCTCGGTCACCCCGAGCATCTAATTAGCATTTATATAGCTCGTAGGCTTATATATATTTGTTTAGTAGTATTAGTATTATCAGTATTATTAGTGTAGTAATATATATTCGTGGAGTGGGTCGGGGCTTTCCCCACTGTCAGCTCACTCCACAGCCCACTAGGGGCACAAATATTAGGACTATATATATAACCCTTCCCACACAAGGGAAGGGTGGAACTCTTGTATTATTTCACACACAACCTAATCTTATCCAGGTTTCTCTCAAAGTTCCCTCTCTCTCTAACATCTCACTAACTCACCATGGATCTAATCTTCCATGAGCCAAGACCACCCGAATCAACCACACAATCAATATGGTTAATTCCTACAGTAACTACCCTCATTATCCCATGATCGCTCCTGAATTAAGCATAGTTGATCAGGCTATGCGTAATTTAGGAAAAATGATGGAATGCTCGGGCTAATCGACTCGTACCATGTTCGGTGTTTTAATAAACACTTTAGTCCGGTTATAGTTGAGGTTTTTATTTTTGAAAAACCGGCATTCTCTATAACCTTAGGCTCTGATACCATTCTGTCACACCCTGTTAAAGGCGGAAACATGAGATATAACGAAGAAGGCACATTGCATAAGATTATAGATCATACCATACATTAACTTCAATAATAGTTTACATTATTACAGAATAATTCTTGTATAACTCTTGAAAGTAAAAGTATCTCCATGTTGAAATCTTATTTTCTTGAAACATGGTAATAAGGTACCAAATAGTCTGACTCCAATAAACGTGCCCTCAAATACTTTAACAATGATCACCTAAAATTGGTACTAGAAAATGTCAACATAATGTTGGTGAGCTCGTAGGTTTAAGAGTAAGACCGCTGAGCTGTGATAGCATAGTGTAGAACAAAGTGAGCATGATAACAAATTATAGCATAAGTTAAAACAAAATAGTGTCACGCCAACTGAACCTACCATGATCGTTGCACACATAAACATACACTGTGGGGAGCTACCCCGATAGATCTATCATAATGCTTCGGCTCTCAAAAGAGTTGACAGTTGCGCATTCATGTACACACAAGCAAAACATTTCATAGCACATAATCGTATCAACACACATGATGTCTAAAAATCATGAAAATAGTAGAATCACAACATGAAAACATTTGCAAAGCGTAGAGTACCATTTTCACCCCAAGGTAAAACATATTAAAAAGTGGGGCTATGAGAACTCACCTCAACAGATGATGAACAATGAATCACAAACAGTATCACGAATTATAGGCACAACGGTAGAATATGACCATCTTGATTGTGTGGATGATTCGGGTTGTCTAGTGTTATGAAAGTATAGATCCATGGAGTTAGTGAGATGAAGAACTAGAGAGAGGTGGGAGAAACTCAAAAACAGAAAAATTAGATTAATGTGAATGAGAGTTCCACCCCTTTTCATGTGAGGGAAGGGTTTATATAGTTACTAATATTGGTGCCCCTAGTGGGCTGTGGAGTGAGCTGACAGTGGGGAAAGCCCCGACCCACTCCACAAATATAAATACGACTAAACTAATAATACTAATACTAATATTGCTAAGCTAATATAAATAAGCCTACGAGCTATGTAGATGCTAAATAGATGCTCGGGGTGACCGAGCCTTCATCTGAATATTTATATTCCTAACAATCTCCCCCTAAGGGAGGTCACCCCGGAAATAATAATTTGAATTCTAGCATTCTGTCTTCTGAACTTCACGTCATAGCTCGTAGTCTTTGATTCTTCAATGTCTTTAGTCTTTGTGCCTTCAGCAGTAATGATTTGATGACTGATTGATTGTTTTGGATGATCTTTGAGTATTCTTCGACTTTATCATCCAACATTTGTTTCCAAGTCATCTTTCAGCAGTATGTTTCCATGTGATGTGTTATTCTTTGAGCCGACATGCTCACACTATTTGGTGTCATGATCTTTAGCATCAGAGTTTGCAGAAGCCGTGTTAAAGGTCTTTTAGGTTGATCATGACTTTGTTGAGTTACAATGATGATGTAGTGTGAACATGTGGTAGAGGATTGGCATCTTTTCTGCAACCAGCTACAGCATTCCACAGCTACAATCGCCAGAAGTTCCTGCATACGACAGTTAGCAATAAAACGTCCGGTACTTACAGGTTCGGACTTTGAGATTGTTAACAGCATAGTGTGAAAACTCTCTCTAATCCTTACCAAGACCGTTCCTAATCGAAAACCCACAGAGGGCTTTTTAAGATCGAACCGTAGCACATCAACGATTAGGTGAGTCGCTGGAGATCACTCCACGACTGTAGACCGTTTGAAACCGCCGCGACCACTAAGCGTAATCCACGAGGAATTACCGAAGTGACCTGCTTTCAGGGCTGCTTGATGTTGACCCTGGCAGGAATTTTCAGTCAATCATTGAGAATTACATTCGTAAATTCTCTCATAAATGTTCTGGCAGATTGCTAAGATCTGCGTAGGACTCATGAGTTTACAACTGGTGTCCTTAATGTTGAACAACCAGTGTAGAAATAATTCGTGTCCCTATGAGATCTTATTATGCATCTCGTGGCTCTAGACTCTATAGTGCGTTTTGATTTAGTGAGCGGAGGCTGGAGAGAACTGCCACCTTTTCAATATCATCTAACTCGGAGTGAGAGAGACGATAGAAATGTATTGTAATCCGTGACAATTGAAACAAGAGTCCTTTGAGGGACCTTGAGTGGCTAGGAAGGGTTGTGCAGCGTATCACTGGGTCCATGATACTTTGTCTTCAATGCCAGCAATCAACTATGTGATTCTGACAGCATATGTATTGACCCGGTTTCTGCCTAAGTTGTAAGGAGGGCTATTTCTTTTCACCCTTTCTCACTTCATTTCTTTTTAATTCTTCAACCCCTTCAGTGCATACTAAGACTTCATTACTAGAACCTTGTTGGGTTTGTTCCAGTTCTAGCTCCATCTCAGTCGACACTCTTCCCTAATTCACTTTTCTCCTTTTTTAATCATACCTAAGGACTTCTACACTATCTAGTGGATTGTCCCTGGGTAGATCCCTCCGGCTCTGGCGGGATCGTGGGAACTTGAACCTAACCTTACCATCCTTATGACTCCATACATTCATTAAAATGGTCGGTCTTTGGTGTACTTCCAAGATTGCCATAAACCAAATCTTTGAAAAATCTCTCAAAGTGTTCAAGATTCTGAAACACATTTTTGCAAACACTTGAGAGTTTTATATTTTTTAAATGCTCCCCCTCAACATGTGCTCGAATAATTGTTTTATAAATTTGCACATGTCAGGTGAAGCTCGCACTTTTTGAATTGATCAACTTTCAGTGAACATGACCGATTCGAGACACGCTTACATCACTGGTTAGACCAGCTTGAAATTATTACCCGTCCTGGTCAAGTTCACAGAAAGTTTCTCGAAACGGTACACTCTACTCAGACACATCCTTTTCGAGACACGCTTACATCACTGGTTAGACCAGCTTGAAATTATTACCCGGCCAGGATATGTCCTTTCGATTGATGACAATTTATGTTTTGTCAATTCATTGGTAACGTCTGAGTCACGATCTCATGCGGTGCCAAATCCTTTTTGTCCATTTACTCCCCCTTAATATGTGCATCGATATACGAAAGAGTTTAGCACATATGGGAGAGCCTAACGTTTAATTCCAAAACATCACATTTTCATCAGGTTTCATATTTAAATCACATTCTCTCCCCCGATCAAAAATTTCAAACCTTTTGAGATTTGTAATCCCAATTGATTTAAATAAGTTAGAAAATGTGGGAGAAAATGTGTCCGATTTAATGTAGTCTGATGATGAAACATACTATGCTCCCCCTTAATCTAAGAGGGAGATTCACTGCTTATTTTGCACAAATTTATTATTATGACACATATGATTTTGACCTTTTTGCGCAGACGATGTAATCACCCGCTTTTCTGAGTGAGTCAGTGGTCAACATCAATCATCCATCCACCAACAAATCTTTCACAAATGTAGTTGATCCCTACTTGGCGAGACCAAAATAGATGAATGGTGGTGGTGGTGGTGAAAGTGTTGTTGTTGTTGTTGCCGACATTGTTGCTGTGGTGAATTCTGAGCCAATCAATAGAGTTTGAACGTCTGATCAAATAGTTAGAATGGGAACTGGCACATTCATTTTGGCTATGGAATCTGCATAAGAATATCAACACAGATATACATACATACAGATACACTATTCCTTAATAGCTACCCTTCAGCAGCTTGCCACATTATAATACCAAGTTCATCTTATAATCAAACCACAATCAGGAAGTACGTCAAACCACTATCTAGCATGAAGAGCAAATAGCAATCATGAACATGGCAATTCACACAGATTTCAATATTCAATTCAGGATCTTAGGAACATGATTCAAACATGATAGCTATATACCTAAGCGAATCCTGAGAACATATGCACAATATCAACAACAATTAAGTAGCAATCGACTAACAAAAGTCAAACAACCTTTGAAACTCATTCATTCAGATCATACAAATGTCAGTGGAGTATTCAAGAACATCAAACACATTGGGTTTTCAAACTTCTTTCAGATTTTGAGTTTAAATGTATCAAGGGGATTAAACGAGGATTCCAAAGTGACACAAATGAACCTTCTAGATATGTAAAGCTAGGAAACTATAAGCAAGTTGCACATAATGTCCTAAACTTTCTAGCAATTAACACATTTGGCCATTTGATATAAAGTTTTAGCAAGATCCTCTTCACCTAATACCCCATTAACTACAAAACCATTTCTAACAAGTATGATTTAACCAATAAGTCCGTTTGATGATATAAATTTTGAGTTCACTCTCCCCCTCAATCAATGACCCTTTAGTCGTTGATTGAGTGACAAATTTTATGCACAATCCAAACTTAAACAAATTTCATACAACACATATTCACCAAGTGTCTCACAAATAATTTTCAGAAGAATCATAGAATGAAAACTATTTGTATGCCAAGAAGATTTCTCTTCTTTTTCAAGAAATGATGCACTGAAACGTACATCAGATCGAAGAACCATGGATATAAAGTAATCCATGCCCAGGTGAACATCACCCAGTTGGAGGAACAGCCGTCCTTTTGGCGACGTGCTTTCCCCAATTTGAAGCGCGGGTTGCTATCTAAAGTAATAGCAAGCCATTTAGACATGTTTTAACCATCCATTCTAACTTCTGCTCGAGCTTCATTTAAAGACCCGTGCCATTATTGAATGACATTTCTAAGTCCGTAAATGTTATCGATAAACAGAAGACATGCCTAGGTGTAACTATTTTTGGTCTTTTCTAATTTTTTAATTTTTATGGTTTTTCTGATTTAACTTTTCTCGATTTACAATTAGCAAGATTTCTATATAACTATTTACAAAATGGTATACGATATGAAAAATAATGTAAGAAGCAAAATATATACAAGGATACTAACCGAAAACCATTACTCCTCAGCATCCTGAATCTTTTCCGCTTCCATCATTTAACTTGCTGAAGAGTAACATGAGCACATTTAATCAGGGAAAGATTCAGGCTTTTCACTCTCCCCTAATTAGTGCTCTCCCCCAATTTGACAACCTTTCTGATGAACACCCATAATAGAAAGAAGACTCTGGATGAACGCCCATAATATGAAGAAGTCTTTTGATAACCAAATGCATGCCGTCTTAAGTCTTCTAACACACCCGACCTTGAGAAACGCCGTCAAAAACCTTAGGCATCTTTTCGATAGTTTAAGTTGAGCCTCAACTAAAATCTAGCTTAACCCCACAACTCATCAAACAAGAACTGTCATGAGGTTAAGCTAAACCACAAATTTAAGCCCAGTAACAACTTGATTTCAGCTTAACCTCACAACTCATCAAACAAGAACTGTCATGAGATTAGGTTAAAATCAAGTTGGACCTAACCTTAAACTACAAAACAACTTGAACCTAACTTAACTCCATAACTCATCAAACAAGAACTGTCATGGGATTAAGTTAAATATCAAGTTGTAAGAAAAGAGCTCAACATTTTTGAATGTAGAGAAGACTGTAGACTCGACCTTCTTCAAGATTGCCCAATGTGGAGGAACAGAATACCAACCATCTTCATCTCACCAAATGCCTTCCAGTAATCTTACATGTAACCCATCAACCCGCAGCGTACACATGAGACGATAACATACAGCAGAGAATGAAGAATAGACTGACGACTCGACCTTCTTCAGTCTTTAGTATAACACCAAAGTAACAAGTTGAACCACTGATCATCTATAGTATGTATCCTCTTGGATATTAAGCCCTGATCACGTGAACCTGTTGTGCGTCCTTGATGTACACATTCTCTCTCCCCTGATGGTTATGATTAATCAGCCCATGACGTAACAGTGAAACGTAAATACCAAGGTAACAAGTTGAACCACTGATCATCTCTGCGGTTATCAACACCGGAATAACTTCAACTCAGAAGCAGTATAAAGCCCGATCACGTGAACCTGTTGTGCGTCCTTGGTGTACACATTTCTCTCCCCCATGATGGTTACAATTAATCGGAATCATCATCATGATGTGTACATTTAGCCTGATGACGTATACATGAAGCATTGACTAGAAACCCTTTGTTGCTGATTGAACAAGCCCGTGAGACTATGTAGATTAGCATTCCATGACCATGTTCTTCAACACCTTGATAGACGGAAGAAGTAGTGTTGGAGAAACATGGTTTGCACGACTCCTGAACTGACGTATTCAGGAGTCGTATGACCATTTCTCAATCATCAACTAACATGTAGATTAATATTCACCCTTCCCCCCCCCCCCCCCTCAAAAATTGCATATGCCTGCCAACTGCAATTTTTGATGATTGAACTAGTGAATATGAATACCATCAACGGTAAGTAGCTCCGCTTGACGGTTCTTGAAGACTGACATGTTGTTTATTCACCCTTTCCCCCCTTCAAAAATTGCATATGCCTGTCAACTGCAATTTTTGGTTGAATACGTGAATAAAAATATACTCCAATATGCGCCGATCCACTTGAAGACTGAATAAGCACGGGAAGAGCGTGAAACTTGTTGATGAGAATGGCCATAAATAAGAAGATTCCTCTTCTTTTGAAGATAAAGTGCACTCAAGCATACACTTTTCTTTTCTTTGAAGAATGAGGCCTGAACTGAGGTATTCAGACGTCATAATGTTGAAGAGCGAGGCCTGCACTGACGTGTACAGACGTCATAATAATGAAGAGCGAGGCCTGCACTGATGTGTACAGATGTCATAATGATGAAGACCGAGGCCTGCATTGATGTGTACAGACGTCATTATCTCTCTATTTACTACTTCTCTCATCTAACTCGTTACCAACCCCATTATCATTTTTCGGCTTGACGTCGTGACCACTGATGGAGAAATACCCAATATGATGAACTTGAGACTGAAGTAATATAACCCGAACTTGTGACTTAAACTTGTACTAATGCGTGACAAAGAGCGGTGTAAAGAATTCGTGCAACATCGAATCCCTAAGTACTCTATACTCTTCAACCAACCAACCATCAAGTATAAGACGTACATCACCTCTTGGATATCCACAACTTCGTGTGACACTGAGCACTACAACGTGACTCCTTAAAGTGATAGTTATTTTGCAATAGAGAGAAAGAAAAAATAACTAGATATCCAAGTCCTCGTCATTGTAAATGTTGAAAGCTCGAACAAGGATATCGAAGAATCTTCATCCAACCTCCCCGATATCTTCAGATACTAAGTACACGCACCCATGAAATTTCACTTCAGCCTCAAATAAATAATACCGAACTAACCCGGTAGTCACATCTTGTCGATTAAATGCCTCGATCCAGCCATTTGTGATGTTATAGCTGAACTTTGATAATGGTTTTAACCCGATCAAGGTCAAGAGCGCATAGCTCATCATCACGGGATTTTACAAATCTATGATTTAAACCGAGAAATAAGTTCTTTCGCGGGATTTTACAAAACCAAGAAGAAACCGTGAGACAGTAACAGATTGAATGTGGCATGACTGATTTGGTTTTGGTGAACATCAGTTTGGGTTAAGAATATCTCAAGAATTACATATCACATCACACCTTTTAAAATCTTTGTCCAACTAACCAACCTCGAACACAAACCACTATTTGTGACCACTTGATGAAGGAAACCCGATATACCAATCTTGCAAATGAAGTAGAATTACTCAAATTTGTTACCTAAGCTTGCGTTGTTGTTGGAAAAACGGTGTTAAGTCTTTAAGTGCTTAATGTTATCCTGAAAAAGTATGAGACTTTCATCACCTCTTGCGATTATCCACAACGTCTTCTACGTGTGACACTGAGTACTACAATGTATCTCCTTTAAGTGATAGTTTACCAGGTCTTCAACCATCCACCCCGACTTCTGGAAACTAGATAACCCAAGTCTTCAACTTACATCATAAGCACGAGCAAGTTATCATTGAAATCATGCATCCAACCATCCCCGATTTCAAGATAAAATAGGTAGACTCTTTCGTGAAATCCAACTTCACCCTCAAGCAAGGAATATCAAATTAACTTCGTAATCAATTTGTGCGGTTGAATAGTCAAAGAGAGAAGAAACAAGCGCTAATTATTAGCAGTGCCCAAGACTCATAGTCAGTCCTATCAAACATAGTTGTCTGACCCAGCTGCTTGGATGATATCAGATGCAGTGCATGGAATAGATGTCGTACTGTGTACAGGATTTTACAGTTCTTTGAGATTTAACCAAGAAATAAATTCAAGAACAAACTGCACAACAGTAAGTATCAGACTGCTGAAATCTTAAGCAAGTCGCTAAGCCCCAAACCGCTGAAAGCTAAACCACTGAAGCTGGAACCGCTAATATTCAAACCTCTGGAGACTGAACCCCTGAATCCTGAATCGCTACGATCTGACCTGCTGAAACCGGAACAGCCAATACGATCTGACCCGCTGTAACCGGAACCGCTAAAATTCACATCGCTGGAGACGGAACCGCTAGGAAACTCGCGCTAATTCTCCCCCTCAAAAAGGGCATGAAATGACCTTTTTGCCAAAAATTGAAAGTTCGTGATGGTTGTGAATTTGTCAGGCACAATACATGGAAAGAAACAAATAAAATTACTGCAACGACGATGGAGATTAAGACACTCTTGTAGTAACCCCTTGCTTGTCTCCTCATCAACGGCTTAGTAGATTAACAAAGTCACTGAAGCTCGTAATATGCCAAAGCCGCTTGATGAAATGTGTTTATCTTAAGAGTGAATAAAAGGTTAAGACACGTCTCTAAACAATCCACCTCATCTTTAAGTCTGACCACCTCTTGAGAAGATCTTGAACTACAATCCCATTAGAAGCTTGAGAGAGAACAATCACTTGATGAAGCTTGATAAAGGACAAGTTCGCGACTTATACTTGCACTAAATTTGTGATTTAGGACCTATATTGAGCACAACAACGTAACTCCTTTAAATATAGGTAGAGATATATACCCAACCTTCCATCCTTTATTGTATATATCCACTTCTTGAACGTCCAAGTCTAATCACCTTAAATATGCTCGAGCAAGGGTCATCAAACATCGTGCATCCATCCACCCCGAGATGTTTGTGACACTAAGTACACCAACCCGTGAATTAACAAACCAACCAAGTCACCATAATTTCCCAATTCCTGCCGATCTCGAAGCACAAACTTATCCCGAAAGGTTGGTCAAACCCCGTAAGTTTTATTATGTCTAACTCCTAGTCCAGCCTACTTGTCCAACATTAATTTGACGGGATTTTACAACTCTTGAGATTTAAACCGAGAAATCGAATCTTTCGCGGGATTTTCTAAAATCTACAAGAGAAACCGTGAAATCAACACGAATACCAAAGAGTGAAGTGCAATACCAATCTTCGAAGTTCAAGTTACAGAAGTCAAATCTCAACTTGATCAAATTGCAACCGGTCAAGTCACAGTTTGTCAAGCTGCCACAAGTCAAATCGCAAACAACCATATTGCAATGAGTCGAATCACAAGTGTTAACTCGCAACGTCAAATCGCAACTGGTAGCATTGCAATCAGTCGAGTTGCAACAAGTCAAATAGCAACTTGTCAATTCGCAATTAATCAAAGTGTAATTAGTCAACTGAAACTCAAATTGCAAATATCAAATTGCAGGCTCACTCAAATCGTAGGCATCACTAGGACAATGCTGACAAACTCACACCTCTGAAACAACGTTGATATTCATAAACCCAAATACTTTACCAAACAATGCCCACACAATTCATACATGGGATAACAATCCAACAATATTCACACAAAAAAATTTAACCCAACAAGAATTCGTCCTTGTGTAGGTGCAACAAAAATTCGTCCGTGTGATAGTTGTCTAGTCCAAGTGATAAGCCCATTCCACATCCAGCCCATATAAAAGTTTTAAAGAAAAAACCGGCCCAACTAGCCTGTATGCACACGACCCGGTCCGCATCCAACTCAATAACCCTAATCTTCCCACATTATAATTGTATTCAACACCCACTAACCCTAATTTCATTTAGTCCGCCTCCCTCCTCATCCATCTCTCCAAACGCGGCATAAACAACACCATCTGCCTACCATCTCTCCTTCTTCTTATCTTACTACTCGCTCTCAAATTTATACACAACGAAAGAGATGGACTCATTCAGGTAGGTGTATATTCATCTTGTGTTTTTGATAACCGAAAGAAAGGCATGAGTATAACAAAATTGTTATAGCTCGTTCTTTATATTTCGTATAAAAATTGAAGGTTGAATCTTTAACACAGATCTGTGATGAGTACATTTTCGTGTGTCTAATCATTTATGGTCTACTAGTTCGTTGTAGCACACGAAAAAAAATCTGAGATCGTTTAGTATTTGCCTCTCATGTTTGTTTGTGAACGAATCAAGGAAGTATGTTATCCTGATCGTTGTCTTCATTTCAGTTTACTATCGGTGATGAGTTTCATTATCGTGTTTATGATCATTGAGGTTTAAAATACTTTTCAAATACACGAAAAAGATAAGAAGCTGAGATTGTTTAATTACTTGTACGAGTGTTGGAGGAGTTTGGCCGTGGGATTAGATATGGATTTGTTATGGTTTGATTTTGGTTATTGTATCTCGGATCTGTTCTTCCTCATCCTCATTTCAGTTTTCTTATTACTTGTGGTTGACTGATGTTGAATATAGGCTGTAGTTACGAGTCAGTGGTAGGTTTGGTTAGTGGTCTAGTTTTATCCTTCATCTCCTTTCTTTTTAATATTTTGACTTTTCTTGTAGGGTATTCACAATGCAAGAAACACTAGTTTGAGGCTTAGTTATTGATCGAATGGACAAAGAACAAGAGTGAGAAAGTGATGGGAACTTCTAGAGAGAGAAACAATGTGTGTATTAGCTTAAGATAATGTGAAGTTCCAACCCTTCCCAAGTGTGGGAAGGGGTATTTATACTTCCTAATAATAGTGCCCCTAGTGGGCTGTGAAGTGAGCTGACAGTGGGGAAAGCCCCGACCCACTCCACAAATATAGATGCGACTAATCTAATAAAACTAATAATACTAATAATACTAAGCTTATATAAATAAGCCTACGAGCTATGTGATATGCTAAATAGATACTCGGGGTGACCGAACCTTCATATGAATATTTATATTCCTAACAATCTCCCCCTAAGGGAGGTCACCCCGGAAATAATATTTCGAATTCTAGCATTTGATCTTTTGATCTTGACTTCATAGCTCGTAGTCTTCGATTCTTCAACGTCTTGTATCTTTGTGCCTTTAGCAGTGATCTTTTGATGACCGCTCTTCTATCTTGGATGATCTTTGAGTATTCTTCGAATTTATCATCCAACATTTGTCTTTAAGTCATCTTTTGGTAGTATGTATCCACGTGATGTGTAAATCTTTGAGCCGACATGCTCACACTATTTGGTGTCATGATCTTTAGCATCAGAGTTTGCAGAAGCCGTGTTAAAGGTCTTTTAGGTTGATCATGACTTTGTTGAGTTACAATGATGATGTAGTGTGAACATGTGGTAGAGGATTGGCATCTTTTCTGCAACCAGCTACAACAGCAACCAGCTACAGCATTCCAGCTACAATCGCCAAAAGTTCCTGCATACGACAGTTAGCAAACAAATCGACCGGTACTTACAGGTTCGGACTTCGAGATTGTTAACAGCATAGTGTGAAAACTCTCTCTAATCCTTACCAAGACCGTTCCTAATCAAAAACCCACAGAGGGCTTTTTAAGATCGAACCGTAGCACATCACCGATTAGGTGAGTCGCTGGAGATCACTCCACGACTGTAGACCGTTTGAAACCGCCGTGACCACTAAGCGTAATCCATAAAGAATTACCGAAGTGACCTGCTTTCAGGGCTGCTTGATGTTGACCCTGGCAGGAATTTCCATTCAATCATTGAGAATTACATTTGTAAATTCCCTCATAAATGTTCTGGCAGATTGCTAAGATCTGCGTAGGACTCTTAAGATTACAACTGGTGTCCTTAATGTTGAACACCCAGTGTAGAAATAATTTGTGTCCCTATGAGATCTTATTATGCATCTCGTGGCTCTAGACTCTATTGTGCGTTTTGATTTGGTGATCGGAGGCTGGAGAGGACTGCCACCTTTTCAATATCATCTAACTCGGAGTGAGAGAGACGATAGAAATGTATTAAACTCCGTGACAATTGAAACAAGAGTCCTTTGAGGGACCTTGGGTGGCTAAGGAGGGTTGTGCAGCTGATGCGCGTGATGTGTCATTGCGGTTTAGCAGTTTTAATGCCTACTCAAGTTTTAAATTTATATTTAGCCGACTTATCAATAACACACACACTTAACGAGCAGTGTACCCGGTCAGTATGAAGATAATGGTAAGTAGAGTGTCGATCACTAAGAGTGGAACGTATTATCTAGTTATTCTAATCAGTATTTTAATATCCTAACGCAAGGGGGTTTCAGCCTGAGAGACTGGCACAGTTTTGTTTGCAATTAAATAATAAAATAAACAAATAGGCACGAATCAGCAAGTAGCACACACGTACACAGATAGATACTCGAGACAATAAGAGGGCTGTCCTTATGATTAAGTAGATTGTCACTTGTTTTATTGATAGCTTTATATGAAGTGTATGTAATTAACCCTTTCTCGTTGGTCCTATTCTCATCGGCGAGTAAACCCTTAATGATTACTTATGTCTAAAAGTTATTCCTAAGTGATCAATTTAGAAACAACCGTGGGAGCCACATCTTGTCCCGCAGTCGGATGCCCGCAAGCCACTAATAAACACAGAGGTTATCAATGCACTAATAAGTAGTAACCAAAGACATCAACATATAAACTTTAATTGATGGGAAAGCAAGTATTAAAGGGAGTGCAATCTTTCGTTGTCACATTACACAAGCCACCAATCCTGATGAATTAAAGTTTGCTAACACAATAAAACAAAACTACTTAATGAATTAAATACATGCAGCACCTTCTTACAGCTCTTGTATCTTTGATTTGGGTGTGTCTTGTGCTGCCTCTTGACTGAATTCGTCCTCCTGTTCTGCTGTCCGAACTTCGGTTTTAGGGTTTCGAACTCTTTAATTCGTCTGGTCTACGGGGTATTTATAGTTTCTGTCTGAGGGAAGATGCGGCGCATCTACTTAAGTAGATGCGGCGTATGTACTTAACTTCGCGTGGGGTCCAAGATTATAATATTCAGGAATATTCGTACACCGCCAGAAGATGCGGCGTAACTCTTTATTAGATGCGGCGCATGTCCTCTTGTATCTTGGATCGTATCTGGTGATATCTTGATAGAGATGCGGCGCATGTCGATAGTGAGATGCGGCGCATCTGGAGCAGAATTGACTTGATCTTGTCCATGTCAGTAGACTTTCGCTTTATGTACGTTTTGCTCCATTATTAGACCAAAATCGCTAAGTTTCACCAAATGCTTGTTTTTACCTGAGAATTACAAAAGTAAACAATTAAGTATCAATCCTCATACATAATATAGTAAAACAAGTCAAATTAATAGGATAAATGATAGTAATAAAATGTACTTATTTGAGTTCATCAGCAGCGTATCACTGGGTCCATGATACTTTGTCTTCAATGCCAGCAATCAACTAAGTGATTCTGACAGCATATGTATTGACCCGGTTTCTGCCTAAGTTGTAAGGAGGGCTATTTCTTTTCACCCTTTATCTTTACAATTCTTTTTCATTCTTCAACCCCTTCAGTGCATACCAAGACTTCATAACTAACACCTTGTTGGGTTTATTCCAGTGTTAGCTCCATCTCAGTCGGCACTCTTCCCTTATTCACTTTTCTCCTTTTTAATCATACCTAAGGACTTCTACACTAACTAGTGGATTGTCCCTGGGTAGATCCCTCCGGCTCTGGCGGGATCGTGGGAACTTGAGCCTAACCTAACCATCCTTATAACTCCATGCATTAATTAAAATGGTCGGTCTTTGGTATTCATCCACGATTGCCAAACCAAATCTTTGAAAAAATCTCTCCAAGTGTTCATGATTCTGAAACACATTTTTGCAAACACTTGAGAGTTTTATATTTTTCAAATGCTCCCCCTCAACATGTGCTCGGTTGATTGTTTTATAAATTTGCACATGTTAGGTAGAGCTCGCACTTTTTGAATTGATCCACTTTCTGTGAACATGACCGATTCGAGACACGTTTACATCACTAGTTGGACTAGCTTGAAATTATTACCCGGCCTGGTCAAGTCCACAGAAAGTTTCTCGAAATGGTACACTCTACTCAGATACATCTTTTTCGAGACACGCTTACATCACTGGTTAGACCAGCTTGAAATTATTACCCGGCCAAGACGTATCCTTTCGATTGATGGCAATTCAAGTTTCGTCAATTCATTGGTGAAGTCTGAGCCTTGCTCACGAGAGATGCCAAATCCTTTGTTTTGTTAAAACCATTTGCTCCCCCTCAATATGTGCATCGATATAAGAAAGATTTTAGCACATATGGAAGAGCTTGCGTTTATGACCAAAACATTTTGCTCCCCCTCAATATGTGCCTTGATATGCAAAATGGTTTAGCACATACGGGAGAGCTTACATTAACATCCAAATCATCACATTTTATCAGAATTTCCTATTTAAATCACATTCTCTCCCCCGATCAAAAATTTCAAACCATTTGAGATTTGGGATCCCAAGTGATTTAAATAAGTTTAGAAAATTTTGGGAGAAAATGTGGTCAGGTTAAAATGTATTCTGATTTAGGAGCATACTATGCTCCCCCTTAAACCACGAGAGAGGATTACTTGTCAATATACACAGATCACATATAGAGTATTACAAGATTAGATGAAATTACATTATAAAATTACAAGTGCCCAACAAAAGAATAATATCACTACAAAGACCACTTATGGAGCGAATCAGCTCAAGTCGTTCTTTCCATCAATCTGTAATCTCCTTCACGAACTCTACCTCCAACGAAGCTTTCCAGGTTGCGAAAGATCCTTCTTGTTTTCAGTCTACGCTCTATGGCTCTCATAAAATCTTTGCTCCTTTGTACATCCAGATCAGTCCAGAACTGAGTCTTCAATTGTGGGTTGTGAGGATTTATCTTGAAGTCTTTAATCCTGAAATCCAGTGCTTCATCGATCATTCTCAGGGTACCATCGCTGAATTTATGAACCTCACTGAGTTGCATCATCATAGGAGTCCCATGTTGGTCAGTGAACTTGACTACTCTTGGAGATTCGATAACTTTAAAGTCGTGAATGTACTCGAGACCCTTACGTTCCCAATTTGGCCTAGTGAGATTGAGTTTGGTCTCATAGCTCTCTATCCCTAGTTGAAAATCACTCACCCTTTTCCTGATGACAAGACCCCGAATCCATAAGTTAACAGCAGCAGCAAGCGCCTTCTTGTCGCGAGGTGGAAGATGATTCAGGTGCCTTTGAAGATTCAGAAGGAAGAGATCCTCGAAGTCACTCGGAGATAGATATTTGAAGTCGCTTTCAGAAATGATATACTCCTTCTGATCAGCACGACGAAGCACTATCCTTTTAAGATACTCATACCCATACATTGGGTGAATATCAACTTTGATAACACTTAAGATTCTTAGATGTGAGCGTATACCCTGACGACTACCCTCTCCTGCGTGTCGTTCAATGTAAAATCGTTTCTTGTGGAACCACCAATGTGTGACCCCATAAGAAGCAGTAAGTTCAAACTTGTATTCTTCATCTGACCATACCTGATCAGGCACCATTTGTTCTGGCCCAACGTCAGGGTAGTGAGCCGCCTTCATCTTGGAAATGGATAATGCCTGACGATCACCATTATTCCCGAACCGGAGATAATTCAGATCGTTGTTAAAGAAGAGATCTGCTTGAATGTTCTTTTGACCTGGTGGACCATCAAAGGGAAGAGGTCGGTTGACGTCGTAGGAAAGGATCCGGTCATCAACTTGATCAGTAAATAGTCTATGACATTCTTCCATTTGGTATTGAAGATGATGCACATCAGGATGAAACACTTTGACGATTTCATATGCAAGACCTTCCAAGTCTTGGGGAGTGAGATTTGTGATGCCTTTCTTTTTACAGAACCAATTAATAAATGCCCCCATGTCATTAGTCTTTGCCAGCAATGAGTTCTCTGAAGGAGAGTTGTGTTGCGAAGCAATAGTAGCTGCCCAATTGTTTACAGGAACGCTTTTGTCTGATGATGGTATAGACCAATTAGGTTCAGGAATTGGTTCTCGATCTTCTTCAGATACAGGTTTCATCCAAGATTCCATATCTTCCCTGGTGGGTCGCTTTCTCGAGGATTCTGAGTCATCAGGTTTGTCTGTGCGTAAGAATTCCAACCACCATTTTTGATTAGGGTCAACTGTTGGGATATTAGCATTAGCTGAGACTTCATCTTCATCATTTTGAGAGGTCAGATCTTCCACTTCTGATTCCTCATTCATGACAAAGTCCTCAGGAGTTGGTGAGAATGAGGACTTAGGTTGGGTGTCAACAGTTGTCCACGCAAGTGTTCCAGCCTTTGTAACTCCCTTAGACTTGCTTGGGGCAGACGAAGTATTGGATTGGTCTTTTCCACCAGAAGACACAGTGGGATGATGATGAGGTTGAGCTTGGATAGATCCTGAAGCTCCTGAAAACCTTGTAGCACCAGAGCCACCATCAGGTGGAGGAGGTGGAGGTGGATGTGGTGGAGAATCAGGAGGTGTACAGGGTTTATCTTGTCTTCTTTTCTTCTTCTTCCGTTGTTCTTCAAGCTCAGCCATGAGGAAATCCTGATTATCACGACTCATCAATTTTTCCAAGGCTTCATAAAGCCGTTGATGATCTTCGTGGCCTTGATACTGACCACATTCAAACATTCGGTCATAGAGGATTGATTTCATATCAGCAGTAGGAAGATCTCTGAATCGTGTCTTCATAGGAGCTTCCATTGCCCATCTGACCGCTTCCTCTACCTGATCATTCACAGCTTGAGCTACCTTTTGTTCTATATTAAGCTTTTCCACCTTAAGTAGTCTCTGCTCATAATTATTCATCTTCCGTGACATGTCATCAATGAGCTTTGTGGCGGCAGTTAGTTGTGATGCTAAATTAGATGGTAGTTCTGGAGGGATGGGTGTCGCTGGTGTTGCTTCTGGTGAGGGATCTACTATGATAGTTGCTATTGTGGACACAGGAATTGTCATAGGTCTAATACCAGACATGTCTTGTTTAATTGGTACAGACACCATTGACTCCACTTCCTTATCATCATGTGGTATGTCAGTCTCTGTGGTGTTGTCGTTGGCTTTATCCAGGATGAATTGATCACCATAGTTGAAGTCGGTATCAAGGTTCTTCAGAGAAGATAGAGTGCCAGTAGACCCTGTTGGTTCATTCAGGTGAGATTGCTCATCCTCCTTCATTTTCAGATTCTCATGAACCCCCGGGTATGTAGAAGCCATGAATTCTTCATGTTGTATTTCTTGTGGAGGTTCTGTAGTGGTTGTTGTTATCTGATCATGAGTTTCCTTAATGATGTTATCAGACTCAGCTTCTTTATGAACTTTCTCATCTTGACTCTCATCTTGATCTTGTGGGTCCTTTATTTCAGTATGTGTGACCTTCATCTCCACCTTCTTTTCCTTAATGATGTTATCAGACTCAGCTTCCTTATGAACTTCCTCATCTTGACTCTCACTTTGATCTTGTGGGTCCTTTATTTCTGTATGTGTGATCTTCATCTCCACCTTCTTCTCCTTGTACAACTGTTCATCGCTTTCTGTATCACTGGAATCTTGAGCAACTTCTAAGCTTGGTGATTCTTCTTGATGTCCTTCAGAAAGATCAAGTACTCTAGATGATCCCTGATCACGTTTCCTGAGCACAAATCGTGTTGTAGTCTTGGATGCCGGTGATGATATGGTAAGAAGAGTCTTAGCAGCTTGTACCACTGTGGCTACTCCTTTACCTTTGCCCTCTACTTCAGGTAATGGTTTACTGCTCTCAACAACAGGTTCTCTAAGGACAACTCCTTTCGTAGCACTCCTTGTTGACTCAGCATGTTCTTTAGCACTCAGCTCCAAGGCTTGTTGTAGAACCGGATCTTCTTCATCTTTTAGACCTAGTTCAGGTATCACCATCTCTTCATCATCATCTCGACCTTTTGTCTTGATTTTCTTAGATTTCAACTTCTTGATTGATCCCTTCCTTTTGATCTTCTTATTTTTCTTAGATCCCTCAACTTCTGTGGGTGCATCCTTTCTTTTCTTTGATTTTGATTTAGATTGGGTTTGTTTGATGGATTTCTGGGTTTCTGGTTCAAGGGTTTCGGCTTCACTTCTTACCTTCTCAGAGAGAGACTTTTGATATCCCTCTACTTTGCTCAAATATTCCTTATAATAGGAGGCTTGACGAATGTTATCTGAAATAAGAGGCTCAGGAATAAGCTTTCCAAAGACTTCTTGTTTGGCCCCTTTTGCAGCCCATTTGAGATTTCCCAGAACAAATTCTTCAGAGGACAAATGGAGAGGAGAATCAGTTCTAGGATGGAACTTGTGAAGAGAGTAGAGGTGATGGATTATCATTTTAGTGAATCTGATGCTAGGAATTAACATCTTCCTCACTGTCTTCCTGCTGGCCAGATTAGATTCCAGTTTTGCTTTGTCTTCTAGGAAGGTGTGAATGGAGTGAACGAATTCTTCCCAGATCCTTTCAGCGAAATCTATGTTGGAACGTTTTATGATTCCCCATAGAATTTGAAGCACTGGAGCCCTAGGTCTTTCATAAGCAGAAGTCTTCCCAGTAAGACATAAATTGAGAATGGTGGCGAATGTTCTCCATGGTTGATACATTTCACTGGTGACTACCGCCGACACCTTGAGGATGGTTGATGGATAACCCAGATCATTAACGAAGTGGACGAGAGCCGCGGATGTAGGAGGTTGAGTAAAGGGTTTATCAATGACAACAGGTGAGATTTGAAGAGCCTCTCTGATGGTGTCTGATGTCAGCTCGTACCATTGTTCATCTAACTGAAAATGGTAATTTCCAGTGTCTTTGTTGAGTTCAATCGTATTCCAGAACTGTTGAATGTATATAGACGGAACTGTTGCACATGCAGTGAATGCTCTGAAGAAATTGGTATCCTTTAAGATATCAACAGATATCTTGTAAATAGGATTGGGTTGAGGTCTTGTCACATCGATATAACAGTTGCTCCTTCCAATAGGGATCCATTTGTTCTTAGGAAGGATTTGTTCATCTGTGCGAACAGGTGTTGAGACTGCAGGGTTTGGTTCTGAGGAAGTAGTGATCTCTGTATCTGTCATTGTATCTACACACACACATTCACAGAAAGACAGTATGTCTATGCAAGTTAGATGAGAGTCAATCCTCGAGGTTAGCACAGAGACTATGTGTACATAACAAAAGACTACAGTAGATCAAGTAACACACAATTGTGAAGGACCAATTATGCAGCAACTATAACTCACAATATAAAGCATTAACTGCACAGCTCAACTGTACACAAACTACAACATTAGACATGGATCAGCTGCAACTTTAAGCATGTAGACAAACTGCATATGTAAGCATATAGGCATAACATGACAATACAGACAAATTGCATCCATGACCAAGTAGACAAACAACATCCATAATCATAGACAAACCGCATTTATGATCAATCAGACAAACTACATTCATGATAATTCAGACAAACCGCATTCATGATTGTTTAGACAAACCGCGTTCGCGATTGTTTAGACAAACCGCGTTCGTGATTGTTTAGACAAACCGCGTTCATGATTGTTTAGACAAACCGCGTTCTTGATTGTTTAGACAAACCGCGTTCGTGATTGTTTAGACAAACCGCGTTCGTGATTGTTTAGACAAACCGCGTTCGTGATTGTTCAGACAAACCGCGTTCGTGATTGTTCAGACAAACCGCGTTCATGTTCAAACAGACAACCATTATCCATAATAGCACAGACAAACCGCATTCAGGATGAGTAGACAAACAGCATTCAAAAATATTCACACAAACAGCATCGATGAACAAACCATAAAGCAACCTACACCCTAGATCATGTAGAGAGTAATAATTACAGATTTCACATTATGCAAACTCCTCATGACATGCCAATCACTTCTCAAATGAATCACTTAATTCCATACAGTGTTTACTCACTACACATTGCAAACTATTGACTTATGCCAGACAAACCGCATAGACAAATATAACACCACTTAATCGATAAATCATTCATTACTATACGAATGTATATACATACAACAACAACACAACGAGAGCTTATAACAATCAACCCTATCTTAGTCCAGATTCATTCTAACTTAACCCATCTATCAATCGACTTAACACATCTAACCTTGAAGGAGCTAACAATCGACTTAACAATTTATCAAATCAGATTTCTCATCTGATTAGTGAGAAAAGAAATCCATTCTATCCTAGAGACTTACTAATCGAAAACTGATCGAACAAGTCCTAGACCCATGAACAATTTTGACTTTTAGAGTCAAACATCATTCGACAAATCACACCAATCCTAAACACAGCTTGAAAGATGAAGCAATATAAGTATATAACACTTATCATTACATAAATAAATGAGAAACCCATCAATCAAAACAAGAAATAACAAACACACCTAGGATCGAGAGATGAGCCGTACGAATCAACCTAGAAAAACCAAGTAAAACATTTAGAATCTAGGAATGGTACAAGTAACGACCTACTGATATGGGTGAGGATCGATAATTACCTAGGAAGAATCTCGATGGATGGATTAAGATGGCGATCGTGGGTTTGGTTAGAGAGAGAGGTTCGTTCGGTTTGATTTTGGAGGAGAGAGAGTGTTGAGGGACAAACCGCGTGCGTTTTGGTTGTTAAATATCCTCACCTATCATTAAAATTAACCTTAATGACACTTTTGGTCCCTGTCTTTGTTGGTTTGACACACCGCATAGGTTACAAGTCTAACAACTTACTCCTAATGACACTTTTGGTCCCTGTCATTGTTGGCTTGACAAACCGCATAGGTTACAAGTTTCACAACCTACTTCTAACTCTCCTCTTTTTACTAAATGACACATGTGGTCCCTGACTTTCCAATCAATATACCTTCTAACACACATAGGCATCCAAATCAGATACGACACACTAAATCCCTGAGGACTTAATAATAGCCCAGTCAGATGCCATAGATTCAGAAATTACACAATGAATACTCATAGACAAGTTTAAATTGCTATTGTTCTCCCCCTCAATCAATGGCTGCACTTCTGTAGAGAAATTTAGACATTGATTGAACAGCAATTTATCACTTGGTGAGATCAACTGTGAAAGTCTTTAGGCCAACAAAAATCACCAGTATGAATGAACATGAATATGAAGTAATCCATGCTCAGATGAACATCACCTTGTTGGAGGAACAGCCGTCTTTTTGGCAACGTGCTTTCCCCAAAATGAAGCGCGGGTTGCTATCTAAAGTAATAGCACGCCACAGAGACATGATTTACTTATTAGGATCTACTTCTGTTCGAGCTTCATTTAAAACCCCGTGTCATTATTGAATGACATTTCTAGGGTCGTAAATGTTATCGATACCCAGAAGACATGCCTCTCTCTATCCAAGAACACATAATACTATATATATACAAGAAACATGTACCTATAAAATAGGAGAAACTATATACACCAAGAAAAAGGATACTTGAGATTTTCTTCGTAAAATCTGTACGAGTTTTGAACTGAATTGTTCAAAAGTCATTGTCCCCGTACATCACCGGTGGGTTTTCCGAACCTCCTCTGTGGGAGTTGATATCCCCTTTGGTAGCCACACCTTGAGTTTTTTTTGAAGCATTCTGTGAGAGTAGCTGCACACAGAAATCGTCTCCCTGCACTATCATAAGTATTTTGTTCGCATATGTATTGGTTAGTGACCATGGGTTCCTGCCTCTGTGGTTTCATGCAAACACTCTTAGACGCATTTTCTGTGTCAGTGGGTACCCACTGAAGACCAACTTTCTTAAAGATTCTACCTGTTGGCAACCATCTTAGGCACATTCTAAATATGCGATGTTTCTGAGGCGCCTTAGTGTTTTTACAAGAGAAAGTTTCTTGTCTTTCAGCACTAGGACTATTAGGCTTCCTAGGGTGCTTCATCAGTTCTATAGGCCTATGGTGAATGTTGGTCGCAGTGGAGACTGTGGAGACTGCAGTGACATGAGCATTAACTTCCTTAGTTAGTGCCATGTGAGACTTATCCTGAAAGAGACCCTTAGCTAATTTTCCCTTATGACTATGTTTTGAAGTGACTGATTTTGGCAAACATTTAGTCTCACCAACTTGGGGAGCACACCTTGAATAAGGGGCAGATGTTTCCAAGACTGATGGTTTGACAAACTTAGGATTCACCCGGTTCTTGGCCGACTTCTTAATGTCATCCCTATGAGAAGCTAATGAGAAACTTTTCTTTAGATTTTGTGCTTGGAAGTGATCATTTTCAGCTATCAAAGATTGTGTTGGGTTTTTCCTCTTGTATTTGATATCCTTGATTGAACCATAAAGTTGTTTAATTTGTAATTTAAGTGTTTCATTCTCTGCCTGTAACTTAACAGTTTTAGCATCATGTGTGGTTTTATCACCATTGACCTTTTCTTGCAATTCACATAGTTTGGTTCTTAACATGTTAATAGTCGCGTTCTTGGCCACTAGCTGATCTTTCAACTCATTTATCATAAAAAATTCCTGAATGTCAGGTAAATCAGGATTTTTGATGGAAGGTTTTAGGAACTTTTCTTTTATTTGTTGCATTGAAATTTCAAGATCAACACAATGTTTTTCCAGTTTTGAAAATCCTTTTAAAAGTTCATTGTAAACCCCTTTTTCAATCATATCATGTGATTTGAAAGACTCAGTCGTAGGCAAAGAACTCGACGAATTATCATGTACAAGTACATTAGAAACAGTATTATCTAGATAAGACAGATGTACCACAATAGACTGTGCTTGGTGATTTTCAGATTCGTAAGATTTCTTCTCACATCTTGAGAAGTCACTTCCTGCGCTGACACCATCATCCGTCTTGTCTGATTTTGTTCCATTCCTACCCTGTTGACCTTTTTCCTCAATGAACCCATAGACATCCCTTATCAGCAGTAGCAGTGTCGTTTTGAACATTTCAATTTCAGACCCAGTATATTTAGCGAAACACTCTTTAGTCACTTGACAGTCACAATAATAGTCCACAGTGTATTGAGATTTGATGAACACTTGGAATTGATTGTTGATCACATTGAGAGCGTCTCTGGATTTATCTTCAGAATATTCTTCCTTGACCAGCTTCTGTTCTAGTTGATCCAGATATAATGTCATCATGACTGTGAAATCACAAATTTCCTGACCAAAGAGTGAAGCAAAAGCCCGTCTGTACCCCATCACGTATTCAGAGTTACCGAACAAAGCCTTAATGTGTGATAGAAGTGAACGGAAGCATGCTACTTGACTTTCCTTTGCATTAACCAACTGCATATCCTCAAGGCATTCATCCATGTGTGACTGCGAGTGTGACTCATCAGTTCCAGCAGAATCAGTATCATTTGTTTCTGTTAGAGATGTGTAATCATAGTTCCCATGATCCTTAATGTCATCGTACAGTTTGAGAACCTCCGATATGATGGAGTCTGAGTTAGTTGTCATAGTGAATACGAGATTTTACTGATCTTGTGATTTAACCGAGAAATCGAATCTTTCGCGGGAATTTCTAAAATCACCAAGACACAAACCGCCTAGACAAACCGCGTAGGCACAAACCGAGTTCACGCCGGAGAGACAAACCGCGTTGATACAAACCGCATACACACCTCAAAGACAAACCGCGTTGACACAAACCGAGTTCACGCTGCAGATACAAACCGCATAGACACAAACCGAGTCCACGCTGGAGATACAAACCGTGTTGACACAAACCGAGTTCACGCTGGATATACAAACCGCGTAGACACAAACCGCGTACGCACCTTAGAGACAAACCGCGTTGGCACAAACTTCCAAACACGTCACTTTCAATGCTGTTTGTCCTTTTGCCTAAACTAGTAATGGGACAAACCGCGTACCCGATGTGACACAAACAGCGTTCAAGAACGTCCAAAATACACAAACCGCATCCAAGAACTCTTGAAAGAAAAACACTCGAATCACCCAAAAACACCACACAAACCTTAAATCTGTGAATCCAAGCACTAAATACTACTCTTATACTATTCCTAAGCTAGAAAGTACAATTTATAACAACTTTAAATCACTAAACAAAGCACAAAATGAAATAAATGTATGTTAACAAATCGAACCAAAAACCTCAAAAACTACACAAATCCGTGAATACCAACTCTCATGGACCTAACCATGGCTCTTGATACCAATTGTAGGGTATTCACAATGCAAGAAACACTAGTTTGAGGCTTAGTTATTGATCGAATGGACAAAGAACAAGAGTGAGAAAGTGATGGGAACTTCTAGAGAGAGAAACAATGTGTGTATTAGCTTAAGATAATGTGAAGTTCCAACCCTTCCCAAGTGTGGGAAGGGGTATTTATACTTCCTAATAATAGTGCCCCTAGTGGGCTGTGAAGTGAGCTGACAGTGGGGAAAGCCCCGACCCACTCCACAAATATAGATGCGACTAATCTAATAAAACTAATAATACTAATAATACTAAGCTTATATAAATAAGCCTACGAGCTATGTGATATGCTAAATAGATACTCGGGGTGACCGAACCTTCATATGAATATTTATATTCCTAACATTTCTTGACTGGTCAACTGTGGCCCACTGCTAGTCAATAAACCGCCAGTCAATAAACCGCCAGTCAATAAACCGCCACAGTCAATAAACCGCCAGTCAATAAACCGCCACAGTCAATACCGCCAGTCAATAAACCGCCAATCTATAAACCGCCAGTCAATAAACCGCCAGCTGGTCAAACAGCTGTTGACTAGTCAAACAGTCAAACCGCTGGAGCATCAAGCCAAACTAGTCACTTTCAGTATTTTTGTCTTTTTCCCGTTTTGGCTACTATCCAAACTGCCTACCAAAATACCACAGAACCGCTGCCAAGAACACATAAGCAGTGATAAACCGCTACTATGAACATGAAACGAGCAGCAATACCACCGAAACAATGATAAACCACTAGCAAGAAATAGCACTAAGCACAAAAAAAAAACGCTAGCAAGAACACCCTTTACAACCTTAACAAGTGACTCAAATGTTCTTGTAATCCCAAATGTTCTTGTGAGTTGACTGTATGAACAAAACAAAAAACATAACCAACTCTTAAAACTGTAGAAGCCCAAGACGAATGGGTTTGAAGATCAAAATGTAAAATAGTGTTACTGTTAAAGCCACATCCAACTAATACTTGTATACAAGTAATATTACTGTAAACCCAAAAGTTTGTTTTGAACTCCAAGTATACAAAACATGTAAACCCAAGAAGACTATTACTATCAAAGCCCAAAACAACACTAGTGAACCAAAACAACAAAGACGAGAGAAGAGAAAAAAAATACCAGATCGTGAATTGGTATTCGAACAAGAAAGAAAAAAAAATAGACACCACGAATCCAAGCACAATCAATCGAACCTAACCATGGCTCTTGATACCCATTGTAGAATATGACCATCTTGATTGTGTGGATGATTCGGGTGGTCTAGTGTTATGAAAGTATAGATCCATGGAGTTAGTGAGATGAAGAACTAGAGAGAGGTGGGAGAAACTCAAAAACAGAAAAATTAGATTAATGTGAATGAGAGTTCCACCCCTTCCCATGTGTGGGAAGGGTTTATATAGTTACTAATATTTGTGCCCCTAGTGGGCTGTGGAGTGAGCTGACAGTGGGGAAAGCCCCGACCCACTCCACAAATATAAATACGACTAAACTAATAATACTAATACTAATATTGTTAAGCTAATATAAATAAGCCTACGAGCTATGTAGATGCTAAATAGATGCTCGGGGTGACCGAGCCTTCATCTGAATATTTATATTCCTAACAAAGAAGTATAGGCACAACGGTACAGTATCGGCACAACCTAAATTTATAACTTATCTCAGAAAGTGTCCCACAAAAATAACATAACGCATATGAGTTTTCAAAAGATAATATATTTTAGTTTTCGTGGAATACTTGTATCATCATTTGTAAAAAGTCCAGTATCAATGTCGAAAGAAAGTTTAGTAAAAATGTTTCGTTTGGTGCTATGAAAAACAGACTCGAAATACAACTCACGCCAAAGAAGAAATGAAAGAATAAACAAAGAACTTGGCCAAAGGAAAATGAATAAAGGAAAATGAGTAGGAAGAATAAGAAAAGAATACGTCAATGGTAAGTTTCAGTGTTTACCCAATAATCCCCAATAGTTTCGGAAGAATCAATTTGGTCTAGAAAATCAATTTAAATTTCAGAGAAGTCATTTAGGTTATATAAGAAAACTCAGATTAATATTCCAAATGATAAAGGTTTAGCGATTTAATAAAAACTAAACGTTTCGTCCTTGTCGGGTTTTATAATGAATAAAAGGTTTTGAAATAAAATTATAAGTTCAGAAAGTTTTATAAATTTTGGAATGACACGTCCATTTACACAACATTCTCAAGTCATCGTGACTTTAATAAAACCCAGTTGTCTCAAAACAATAATCCCGACAATTTTATTATTAAACACTCGTATTCGTGTTTGTTAATCCAAACATGTTATAAAATAATTAAAACCAAATAATATTGGTAAATAAGTGTCAATTGAATATTTTTGGTTCATTACGAGTCTAATATATTAAATTGGTCACGAGTTTAATATATTATATTAGTCTCAAGTCCAAAATGTCCAATATGTCCGATATAGTCCAATATTTAGTCCAAGAATCCCAAATTCATTATCAATAGTTTTTGTCAAGGTCTAATATATATTTTGTCCGTCAAGTATTATTGCAACCCAATCCAAAGCATTAAGTCCAAAATTATACCGAAACTCACCAATGATCACAAGTGTCCAAATAATAAATCACGTTAGTCCAATGGTTTAATAAGTCACAATAAACTATCCGTAAATTACTTTAAGCCAAATAAGCTCAACGAGCTTATTAAAGCATCAAACAAACTATTACTTTTTTTTTAAAATAAGCTAAAGAAAACTAAAATGAGCAAATCTACACTAATTTGGAACACAGTGGGCTACGGCCCAAGACAAACCCAAACACAAACGCACCCTACGGGGTTCTTTGTTGACCCGAGTTCAAGACCAAACAAACACCTCTCGGTTTCTATTTGAAACCGAGATCAACCGAATAAAATAAGCTCACCAGCTTATAATACAATCCCAAATAAGCAATAAGTTTCAAAAATCAGTCAACATAAGTAATTCCAACATAAACCAAGGCTTATCAAAATAATTAAACAAATCCAAATCCAAACACTACAACACAAAACAAACAAATGCACCCTACGTGGGTGTGTTCCCTTGAACCGAAAACAATATCACACCTTTGGGTGTTCTCGTTAACAAAGCAAAACCACACAGAATGACTCAAACTGGGACCAAACAACACACGACCACCCTTATGGCTTGTGTTAACCGGAAGCAACCATACCACACCCTAAACGGGTTCAATTTTTACCGCAACACCAACACTTCCAAACTCACAAAATCAAATCCAAAAGTTAATATGCCCAAACACACGACAATAATAAGTAAAACCAAGTAATAAGAAATCCCAAATGCAACCCATACCCTCTCGGGTCACGACCCTTATCCCATCCGGGTATAACCCGACCCGTACGCAAAATAATTTAATCCAAACACCATTTCATAGATTTACCACACGAATCTGTAACAGACGATTTTATTCTGGTTTTAGACCCACGAAAACATTTCCAATCGTTTTATATTCATTTTTAAACAAAGAGATTAATAAAAGTGGTTTTGTGTTTTCGACATACCCATTAGATGAGAGAGAGGAAGAGAGATACAAAATGATGGCAGCGGCGGTTGGTGGCTAGAGAGTGGCGACTGAAGATGATGCTGGTGGTGGTTATGGTGTTGATGGTGATGGTGGCGTACAGCAGCAGTGATGGTAGTGGAATGGCGATGGCAACAAATGGTGGAGGGGCTGGAATTGTCGCCAGAGAAGTTGCGGCACCGGAAATTATAATAGAGAGAAAGTATTAAAGTGTGTGTGTGAAATTGTGCGTGAAACCATAAAATGAGTGCCTTTATATAGCCACAGGGACCATTTTTGTCAAATCTTAAAGTTTAGTTCTGGCGGTATAATTTAAGTTCAGGGACTAGTTGTGACATTTTGTATATCGTTTATATTAATAGGGTGTGGGACCCATTTAAGTTATTAATCATTTGATTTACCTCACAAAAATTACGCTGTTGAGTCCGGAATAATTTTTCTAATAAAAACGAGTATTCACACGACTAATTTCACATAACTAATAAAATAATCAATTTCAAACGTATATTAAGTTACGGTTGTGCCGGTGGGCGTTATGTGTTGGTTTGCACGTTTTGCGAGAAAATCTCTCGTTTTCAAATCAAACGAGGTAAAAAAAAACTCAGAAATATATAATAGGTAATAATAAATGAAATTTATTATTAAAATAAGTTTGGAAAATCTTCGTCTGTCACAAATGGTCTTGAGTTTTTTAAACAAGTATTGCCCTGAAATGCCGGTTGCTACAAGTATGTTCACTTGGACGCTTCTTTGGACCATATACTGGAAGTATTTCTCGTTCGGTGTAAGGAAACAAAGTGTTGAGGCAGATTTCTTTATCAAAGTCTTTAGGCCGTTGACCTTCCCAGAATGTGTCTTTAGCATTTCACATATCACTGAGATTCTTTTCCATGAATAGTGTTTCTGCACCTGATTTGTCTTTGAAGTATTCATTCATAAACTTTACCCTTTCTTTCTCAATTCTCTCTTGTTCCTTAACCGTGTTTTCTTGAGTTCTGATTAAGCTACGGTAGTCCAATTCTCCTACAATCAACTCTTCTTCTTCCTGCTCAGACACCTTGGTATAGTTTTCATCATAAAACCAATCATTGTCATCAGTTGTATCAATATCTATTACAGATGTAGCTTTGTTATTTTCATGAACTACTTCTGAGATATCTTCTGAAATTCCAGCAATCTTCTTATCTCCAAAATCATACAATTCATCACAAGATGAGTATGAAGCCAACTGCTCATCATCATTTGCTACAGCTTGAGTTGATTCATCTTGAGGTATCAGACTTGTCGGGCTTGTGAAAGGAATATCATTTAAGTCAACAATATTTTGACGCTTAACGTTCTCCCCCTCAGAATTAGCATCATCCTGATGGCCATCATGTGGTCGCTTGTGAAGATTCTCTTCCTGACAAGTCTGTTGTCTTAGCTGAGCTCTTTGAATGATGAGTTGTAGAGCTTTCAACAAGTCTTCGTCTTCATTTTGAAGCTCTGTGTTGTTTAACAAGTCTTGAATGAGAACTTGTTTCTTGTCTTGGAATGAAATGTTCTGAAATGATCTTGATGGTTGGAATGTCAGTGTGTTGTTGTTGAGGAAGTTCTGAATTGCTTGTGGAATCTTGTGATCAAGCGTTGCTTCGAGTCTTTCATTCAGAATCCCGTCAAGTTTGTTGATTAGCTTGGATTCAATCCTTGAGGTGATAATATCTAGAAGTTTCTGACCAACTTTCTTCTCAATGATGTTCTCCATGCCTTTGTTCAACATCGAGCCAAGACCTTCATCTATCTTAACCTTTCTCTTTTTCGTGATGAAAATAGACTTCGGTATCTTCGTTATTGTGCGTCGTCTTTGGTATTGAGAATTGAGGTTCATCAAGTGCTGAACTCTGTGTGAAAGATTTCTTGCTTGATTAGTTGATGAAGTGCGTGATCTTTACTTTTATGGTGGTGGTGACTTTGTGACTATAAGCTGCTTCTCGGGATGAGTGATGTGTGTTTCTCCAGGCTTCTTATGAATCACTATAGCTTCCGTGAGTTGTTGCACTGGAGTTATTGTCACTGAGACTTGTGCAATGTTCTCTGATTGTGGTGCCGAAGATCCGGTGTTAGCTAAGTTCATATCACTCCCGAGTGAGCTGTGAGTTTGATCTACTTTCTGAACAAGGAAGTCCAGGTTGTGCTTCGTGAATAGTTCAAAGATCTTTGGTGCTGATTGCTCTCCAAATGGTGTAGGTACTTGGAATGTAGAGAGTGTGTTGCTCGGACTTGCTGTTGTTGTGACTGTGACTAACGGTTGTGTTTGACTTGTCTTCGTTCAAAACTGTATTGCGAACCGTCATCATTGTCATCATCATCATGATGAAGAATACTTGGTCCCGCGTTGTCATCTTCATTCACACCTGAAAGCAATCGTTCCAATTCTCGATCATCAGCTTGTTGTTTCAACCTTTATTCTTCTTCACGTTTACGTTCATGTTCTAGACTTATTTGTGGAAAACTAGAAGGGGGGGTTGAATAGTTTTACGCCTTTTTAATTATATTATGAAAACTTTGTTTACTTTTAAAAAACTTAGATTCGAATTTGTGTGAACTCAACTCTTGAAGAATATGAATAAATATAAGTAAATCTAAATAAACAATGCAAGTAAAGTAATGAAATGAAAAGAAAGATAGAGATGGAAAGATCTAACCGCGAGACAATAGATTTATAGTGGTTCGGCTACAAGGACACCTTCCTTGCCCTACTCCACTCCTCGAGAACCTAACTCGAGAGTTTTCTTCACTATGTCAACAAGCTCCCTTATGGCGGAGAAAACCTTACATAACTTTTGCTTACACCGGTTTAACGACACAAAGCTAGATGTCGGGTTCTAATCGTAGCTAGAACCAATCTCACAACTTCTACACAACTTCTTCACAACTTATTCACAATGGCTTCACGACTTCTTCACAACTTCTTCACGACTTCTTCACAACTTCTTCACAACTTATTTACAACGGCTTCACGACTTCTTCACGAATTCTTCACAACTTCTTCACACCGGCTTCACAACTACTTCACAACCTAGCACTACTTATGTACTCTTCTACTTCTTTACACCTTCACTACTTACACACCTTAACTTCTTCACAACTTCACTACTTACACACTAATCTAGCCTAAGCAATTATGCTCACACCTATCTAACAAATATACACAACTTATACAAGAATGAATGAATGATTATACAAACAACTTAGGTAGCAAGATGATACTAAGTTGCAATACTTCTTCTCTAGTTGTTAAAGGAGTATTCTTCTTTTGCACTTGAATGGTAGAAGCTTGGATCACTTGGAAACCAATGCATAAGAATATATGATCAAAGGATTTAGAAAGGATTTGGAAGGATAAGAAGAGATTTAGAACAGAAGGTTTGGGGGTGCAAAAGGTGAGGAAAAAGTCCAGAGATGAACCAGTATTTATCGGCAAATTTGAGGAGCTAGTGGAGTGGGGCGGTCCCCTTAAATAGGTGGCCGGCCCCCTTAAAATTGAGGTGACCGCCTAGTAAAATTAAGGGGGCCGCCCATCTGAACGTTGCTCAGATTTGTCTTTTTGTGGGGAAGGTTTTTTGGAACATTTTTGCCATTTTTGGTTGAAAATTTGAATTCATAAATTTATAATGGATTAAACATTTTTATTTAATACCAAAAATGATTTTCTAAAAGATATAAAATGTTTGTGTCATTTTATAAAAAATCAAGTGATTAAGAAAATGTTCCTTTGATCATATAATGCATTAGGCATTTGTTTATTCATACCTTAAGTGATTGATTTGTAGAAATGAATATTTACAACTAAATACTTGTTTATTTAATAAGTTTATGTTTAATGAGCTTACATTTTGTGATTATCAAAACATAGAGATATCAAGAAGTATTAATAATGTTTTTAGGCATTATTTATATCAACAATCTCCCCCTTTTTGATGATTATAAAACTTAAACTCATTAAATCCAAAACATTATTTTTGGACAAGTATTTAGTGAGTTTATATTCACTTCTCCCCCTTTTTGTAGAATCAAAAAGGTTATGCCGACAAGTTTTAGATATGAAATTTGTTGGGACGAGAACTCCCCCTTGATGTGTGCTCCCCCTCGTTTGAGGGCATCAAAGAATCGAGATATGGAATACTTGCAAGAAAAATATTAGAAGCACAAACATATTTAGCAAAATATGGAATATAAGAACAACAATCATGGAAAACAACAATTATGGCAAACAAATATTAAGAACACATAGCAAGACATTCATTAATTTAAAGGTCCTAAATTGCCAAAGAGAGCTTTCGGACTTGCTTGCGACACGAAAGCTTGGGAAATGAGAAGCATAAGCATATAGTATGCTTAGATGGTTGATGGTAGAGTGTTTGGGATGGAATTGGTTGAGTGAGGGTAAGAATGTTGGATTAATAGAGGTATATTTTTAGAGGTGGAGATTTTGGAGGTAGAAAGTTTGGAGCGGAGTGGGTTGATTGAGGGTTAGAGTGTTGTGCTGGTGGAGGTGTTGTGCTAGAGTTTGGAGTGGAGGTACGACAAGGACAATAGTTGACATGATTATCAACTTGATTCAAGTTGTGGGGGTGAGGTAAGCAATTTGAGTAGAGTGAGGATGGAGGATCGAGGTTGGCCCTTGTTGTGTTGTGCGAGGTGTATAGCAAGGAGATCACAAAGGTCATGGATTTGGTTTATATCTTCATGGAACCTTTCCTTTTACGTGAGAATGTGGATTTGATCATTTGGTGGAAGTGGATGAAATTGAGGTGTGTGGTTTGAGGTAAATTTGGATGTTTGACCAATATGATGAGGGTTTTGAAAGGTTTCATTGAGATTAGTTTGAGGTTGAGATGTGTAGTTTGGAACGAATGTGGAGGTTGAGGTTATTTTGTGATGAAGGAGGGCTAGAAGCGAGTTGATCCGATCTTGAATTGAGCAAGGTATAAGGCAAGAAGAGCACAAAGCTCATGGGCTTCTTTAAGTTCCTCAATGAACTTCAAGTGTTTGGAAGAAGGTTATGATGGTGGAGTGTGGTTGTTATTTGGGATGGATGTTTGGATATGCAACATAGAAGAAGCATGTGAGTTGGTGGGAGATGGTGGTGATACTCTTGGTGGTGGAGACATTTGTGAGCTTGGGTAATCATGAGTGGATGAGGATGGAGATATGGAAGAAGAGGATATTCCAAGAGTGGTGAGTGTTTTGGATGGTTCATTGGTATGTTGAATAAGATGAGAGGTGTTGTGAATGAGATTGGGATTGTTGTTTTGGGGTTGATCATGCTCTTCATATGAATCATATGAGTGAGATGAAGGTGTATTTTCGGGAGTAAAGATGGATGGTTGGTTATTATGATGAGGTTTGTGAAAGGGTTCATTGGAATGAGCTTGAGGATTGGGAGTATAATTGAGAACAAATGTGAGTGGAGGTGTTGGTTGTTTAGCCACATCATTTGTTGTGATGGACTTGTTTCGGGGGTTTGGTTTTCTTCTCCAAACGGGTTTTTTCGGTCATCCTTGCTAACCTTGAGGATTTTGGCTTTGGTTTGATGGGAGATGGCATGATGAGATGATGGAAGATTATGAGGAATGGGAGTGATTATAGTGTAGGATTGATGGGATTAAGGAATGGATAAAATTTGTTGGATGGATTGGAAGTGAATTTTGGGAAGTGTAGGATGAAATGGGCTAAAAATTAGAAAAGGAGACAGCACTTTCGACCATCAGATGGCCGGTCCCCTTAAATAGGGGCCGGTCCCCTTAAACATTAAGGGGGCCGCCCATCTGTTGGTTCCAGATTACTGGAAATGGGTTTTTGGCAAAAAATTGTAGAAAGGGTTGTGTTTTTGGGTTTAGTTTCAAGCAAGTCCAACTCTTTGAGGCAATTAAGCATGTAATAGATATTTATGCAAAACATGTTAATTAAAGAGATTAAGCAATCAAGTAATTTCATCTAGCATGTAAACATACTCATCAAGCAAGTAATATATATGGACTAGGAAGCAATAAACTACACCAAGTATTTTCTTAATTATATGTAAGTGGGAAGATTAATGAACTATTTGAGGGATCCTAATGTGTGCCTATGTGCAATAAATGGGAACTTAAGATAGCATGGACTTCTAGACTTGTTACAAACAAAATCTTAATAGACAAACCATGGTCTGCTTGATTTGACTTAGTTCACTTATAAATGTCATGTACATAAATATAGATGACAAATATGAGATCACCATGCATGATTTAAAAAAAATGTTTTTAGCATTATTCAACGATGTTTGAAAGTGGGTTTTTATGTAGATGTTAAAGTTATTTGAATAAAATAGATTGGGTTTTATTTCAAAATGTGTTTATGAAGAGTGGGTAAGAAAAAGAATTCCCAATCTTTGACTTTGATCGAAACAGAATTATGGACATAGATTAAGAAGAAGAATGACATAGTAGAACGTGTTAATAGAAAAGTGAAATAGTCATCTAAAAAATCATTTTTCCAAAATGTGAAGTTTCTGTATATTTTTAAAGATACTAGATTTTTTACAACAAAAACCATTAATCCTAGATTTTAAAAAATGGTTGTTAAAGATCTCATGCTCAAGGGAATTGGTTAAGGCTATTGTCACATGCTACCCGTTTCTACATATCCTATGGTCATAAGGAAGTGATGACGAAATTCTATATGTTTGACGCGAGAGTGTTGAATGGGATATAACCTAACATCTATAGCTCCTTTGTTGTCGCACACTTATCTAACTTGATGCCATATTCTACGAGAGCTTGTTTCATCCATAGTTTTCTAACGCGAGAAATCTAATCTTACTTCTATGTTAATGATTAATCCACTTAACTCATTTCACTTCATCACCATGAGTTTACTAATAGTGGACATAGAAGATTTCCATTTTAAATTTGAGAAGGCTAAATGAGTTCGACAGTGAATACTTCATTTAATACTTAGGGGGCTAACTAAAGGGTTTCTAGTTTATTAAATCATAAAATGGATATAACTAAAAGTGTGAATGCAATGCAACCTATCAAACTAAGCATATCCTAAGGCAATGATTAATAAGACTATATGTATGAAGTAACTACTCATGAAATTTAAAGAGAGAACGTACCTTATGTCCAGCTTTTCTTCAAATACTTCAAGGTGATATATTGACTTATAGAAGCCAATCATAGATGAGTTTCCGAATTATTCAATGAGTTCGACAGTGAATACTTCATTTAATACTTAGGGGGCTAACTAAAGGGTTTCTAGTTTATTAAATCATAAAACGGATATAACTAAAAGTGTGAATGCAATGCAACCTATCAAACTAAGCATATCCTAAGGCAATGATTAATAAGACTATATGTATGAAGTAACTACTCATGAAATTTAAAGAGAGAACGTACCTTATGTCCAGCTTTTCTTCAAATACTTCAAGGTGATATATTGACTTATAGAAGCCAATCATAGATGAGTTTCCGAATTATTCAATGAGTGACGATTTAGCCACTTGGTCCCCATTGTCTCATTTGTCCAAAATTGTTTGAACCAAACATGGTTTGCATTTGCATGTATGGTGAAAGTATTCCCCAAGGGTTGAAACTTGGTTGAAGTGAATAATTCCACATTGGGTGATTATTATTATTAGAAAAAAATTTTGTCTACCTTGATTTCTTCTAGGATGAGGGGTTTTAGACCGAGGATGAGGATTATTTGGTCTATGTGGAGGTGGAGTTTTAGATCTTAATTTCGGTTTAGAAAATCCGGTTTTGGCTTTTAATGATCGTTTATAAAAACTTTTTACTTCCCCATCACTCGTAATAGGTATTTTTCTATCTTTTATAAGTATATACTTAGGTTTTGACTCTAATGGTTTTTGTTTACTAGATTGACATTCAAACTTTGCATTTTTATTTTCACTAGTTGAAACATTATTTAAGTTGAATCCTAGACCGGTTTTATCTCCCAAAGTTCCTTGAACACTTATTATTTTCTTAAGTGAGTTACTACTATTTTTAAACTTGTCAAGTTTGGATATTTCATCTTTAAGTTTTTCGTTTTCATTTTTGACCTCTAGACATGTTTTACATTCTATAAAAACTTACTTTCCTTTTTCTAAATGTTGTAGTTTAATTTTTAATTCGAGTACTTCATTTTCTAATCGATTATTAATATGTTTTAGTGATTTATTTTTAGCCTTGACTTTTTGACCTAATTTGCATAACCTATTATATTCATTATCTAGATCTTTTTCGTCTAATGATTGATTTTTGTCACTAAAGTATTTGGTTTCGGAAAGTACCTCATTTGATGTCTTTGCCATAACACATTTTTCTTCGTTTGCTTTGTCCGCTTCGTCTTTGTCGCTATCACTCCATGCTTCACTAACAAAGGCGCTTTGGTAATCATGACCCTGTGGCTTTGGACATTCGCCAATGAGATGGTTTGGACTTCCACATCTAAAGTACTTTCTTTTCCCGTAGTTATCATTTCTATTTCTTTGAAGTGATCTTCTTTCATCTCGTGGTTGTCTTGTGAACCTTCCTCGTCTCTTTAGAAATTTCTTGAACTCTCTTACGACCATTGCATATTCTTCGTCATTACTTTCGGAGGTTGAGCTATCCTCTTCACTAGATTCCTTCCTAGCTTTCAATGCAATTGACTTGCTTTGCTCTCTTTTTCCTTTGACCATCGCGGAGTCTTTCTTTATTATTGCTTCGTAGACTTTCAAGTTGCCGATCAACTCGTCAAGTTGAAGAGTTGACAAGTTCTTCGATTCTTCAATCGCCGTAACTTTAGCCCGCCATTTTGGATGAAGAGCCCTAAGAAATTTTCTAACAAAATTCCTACTAGAAAAACTCTCATCAAGTGCTTTTAAACTTGTGATGATAGTGTTAAACCTAGCAAAAGCATTATCTATTGATTCCTCTTCCGGAATCGTAAATTGTTCATATTGTTGAACAAGAAGATCTATGTTATTATCTTTGACTTGACTATTACCTTGGTGAGTTATTAGTAAGGAGTTCCAAATTTCTTTTGCGGTTTCACACATAAAGATCCTTTCGTATTCTTTACGTGGTAACGCATTATAAATAACCGTTTTTGCCTCATTATTTTTAGCAAGTTTTCTTTTTAAATCATCACTTTGTTTTTTGAAAGGTACAATTTCATCTATTTTAGTTAAAGGATTATTTTGAATAGGGGGAAAATCACCATAGGTAATAACATGCCAAAGATCAAGATCTTTTGATTTCACATAAGTTTCGAATCTATTTTTCCAATAAAGAAAACCATCACTATCAAATAGCGGTGGTCTATGCATAGATTGCCCTTCTAAATATTTTTCCGATTCCATAGATCGATTCAAGTTTTAAAATACAATATATTTTAAAAATCTTGTTTGACCTGGCTCTTGATACCAATTGTGGAAAACTAGAAAGGGGGGGTTGAATAGTTTTACGCCTTTTTAATTTTATTATGAAAACTTTGTTTACTTTTAAAAAACTTAGATTCGAATTTATGTGAACTCAACTCTTGAACAATATGAACAAATATAAGTAAATCTAAATAAACAATGCAAGTAAAGTAATGAAATGAAATGAAAGATAGAGATGGAAAGATCTAACCGCGAGACAAAAGATTTATAGTGGTTCGGCTACAAGGACACCTTCCTTGCCCTACTCCACTCCCCGAGCACCTAACTCGAGAGTTTTCTTCACAACTTATTCACAACGGCTTCACGACTTCTTCACAACTTCTTCACGACTTCTTCACAACTTCTTCACAACTTATTCACAACGGCTTCACGACTTCTTCACAACTTCTTCACGACTTCTTCACAACTTCTTCACACCGGCTTCACAACTACTTCACAACCTAGCACTACTTATGTACTCTTCTACTTCTTTACACCTTCACTACTTACACACCTTAACTTCTTCACAACTTCACTACTTACACACTAATCTAGCCTAAGCAATTATGCTCACACCTATCTAACAAATATACACAACTTATACAAAAATGAATGAATGATTATACAAACAACTTAGGTAGCAAGATGATACTAAGTTGCAATACTTCTTCTCTAGTTGTTGAAGGAGTATTCTTCTTTTGCACTTGAATGGTAGAAGCTTGGATCACTTGGAAACCAATGCTTAAGAATATATGATCAAAGGATTTAGAAAGGATTTGGAAGGATAAGAAGAGATTTAGAACAGAAGGTTTGGGGGTGCAAAAGGTGAGGAAAAAGTCCAGAGATGAACCAGTATTTATAGGCAAATCTGAGGAGCTAGAGGAGCGGGGCGGTCCCCTTAAATAGGTGGCCGGCCCCCTTAAAATTAAGGGGACCGCCTAGTAAAATTAAGGGGGCCGCCCATCTAAACGTTGCTCAGATTTGTCATTTTGTGGGGAAGGTTTTTCTGGAACATTTTTGGTTGAAAATTTGAATTCATAAATTTATAATGGATTAAACATTTTTATTTAATACCAAAAATGATTTTCTAAAAGATATAAAATGTTTGTGTCATTTTATAAAAAATCAAGTGATTAAGAAAATGTTCCTTTGATCATATAATGCATTAGGCATTTGTTTATTCATACCTTAAGTGATTGAGTTGTAGAAATGAATATTTACAACTAAATACTTGTTTATTTAATAAGTTTATGTTTAATGAGTTTACATTTTGTGATTATCAAAACATAGAGATATCAAGAAGTATTAATAATTTTTTTAGGCATTATTTATATCAACACTTATTCTTAATCCCTCAGCAAACATTGGGAAGTATTTGTCAATGGGTGTGTCACTATCATCATCATCACTTGAATCTTGTTGTTCCGGTGACCTTTCCCTAATCATGACACCTTTCCCTCTACCATGTTGCTTTCTCTTCAACCTTTTGCTTCCGCGATCAACGGCTTTACCCTTGTCTTTTCTTCTTGACACTTCAGTATCTGATCTAGTTTGTCTCCGTGCTACGGGTGTTGGTATTGTTGTAGATGGAGTAGATCTCACTGGTTGTTGTCGAAGCCTTTTAGCAACCAAGTTCATGTAATCGTTGTAAGCTTTTGACTGAGTGCTGACAAGGTTCAGAAGTACTTGTGGAATCAACATCCCATCACAAGTTGTAGCTTTTGGATCATCACGAATAAACTTGATTATGTCATCATCAAGTTGTGTGTGATACTGGTACACTTCTGGTGCTCTGAAGGTGATGTTCTCGTGCATTTCCATCCAATATTGAATGAGTAGCATGATGTACCGACAAAACGGGAGGCCTTTGTTCTTTCCTTTATCATTGACATGCTTATAGAAATCTTCCCATATACCAAAACTGTTGGATGTAGATTTCTGGTATTAAGGCTGATAGAGTGAGTGCAGGGAATATGGTTTGTTGTCGAAGTATATTGAAGATGATTTGTTGTGGAAACTTGATTCCATTTTTAAGTATTTTATTTATGGTTTCACTAAATAGGACATCACACTTTTTATCAACTATTTGGCTAATACTTAGTAGATTAAATCCTAGGTTATCTACGTGAAACGCATCATTAATGGTTAAAGAGTTATGTGATATCGTACCTTTGCCGATGATCTTGCTTTTACCATTACCAAATACTACATAACCTCCATCACAAGCCTTGTAAGATGAGAATAGGATTTTATTTCCCGTCATGTGCCTTTTGCATCCGTTGTCTTTTATCCATTCATTTGGTTCTAGATCAACCTTTAGACAGACCTATAAGCACAAAGAAACTCAAGCGTTTGGTCTCCAATATCTCATGGGTCCATTAGTGTTAAATAAACCGTTTACTTGGTTTAAAAAAAGAAGATAGTTCCAAGGTCCAAAATTTGGCATTTGGTAACCATTTTGAAAACCATTGTTCCATCCCATTTGATCAAAATTACTTTTTGGGCAGGGTGCTTTTGGTCTCCTAAACGTTGTTGTGGGTGTCGGTCTAGTATTTGGCTTTCTTAGAATTCCCTTACCATGATGTGGTACATTAACATTTTTATTAGAAGCATTAGGTGTTTTCTTTTTAGTTAATACCACAAACTCTTTTCTAGATGACTGGATGAGTCAAATTTAGGCTTTGCTGTACCAGATGGCCGAATCCTTTGGTTAAGCCTAGCCGGATCCTTTTTCAAGGGATCCGCCACCTCATAAACAAATGGTACAGCAGATTGAACAATTATGGTTGGTTTTCTCTTCGCTAGTCAAAGGCATACAATCTGTAAAACCTAACCCATCTTTATTGTTCTTGATTTGTTGTGTATCTATTATATTTGGTTTACAAATGGAAGATAGTTCCAAGGTCCAAAATTTGGCATTTGGTAACCATTTTGAAAACCATTGTTCCATCCCATTTGATCAAACTTACTTTTCGGGTAGGGTGCTTTTGGTCTCCTAAACGTTGTTGTGGATGTCGGTCTAGTATTTGGCTTTCTTAGAATTCCCTTACCATGATGTGGTACATTAACATTTTTATTAGAAGCATTAGGTGTTTTCTTTTTAGTTACTACCACAAACTCTTTTCTAGATGACTGGACGAGTCAAATTTAGGCTATTCTGTACCAGATGGCCGGATCTTTTGGTTAAGCCTAGCCGGATCCTTTTTCAAGGGATCCGCCACCTCAGAAACAAATGGTACAGCAGATTGAACAAATGTGGTTGGTTTCTCTTCGCTAGTCGAAGGCATACAATCTGTAAAACCTAACCCATCTTTATTGTTCTTGATTTGTTGTGTATCTATTATATTTTCTAAGCATTGTGTAGTAAGTCTAGCACTTTTAGAATCTTGGTGATCAATTATCGTTTGGAGACTAACACAAAGTTTACATTCTACACTTGCTTCTTTTCCTTTTTCAAGTCTTTTTAATTTTTCTTTTAGCTCAAAATTTTCGTTTTCTAAGAGTTAATTTTTATCTTTTAGAAGTTTGTTTTTGTTAATGACTTTAATGCTAATTTTTCAAAGTTTGTTATATTCTAATCTTAGAGATTCATCATCTAAGGATGAACTACTATAATAGAGAGAGTTGGAACGTACCTCATTTGAATCTTTAGCCATGAGACAAATCTCATCTTTTTCTTCTTCACTTATGAAGTGATTTGGATCACCGCATCTAAATCGCCTTCGCTCTTCCTTAACCTTCTTTTCTTCCTTAAATTTTTGGAAGCCTTTCTTGTCATCGTAAGCTTATTTTACGTATCTTCCTCTTTTTCTAAATAAGGCCATGGCATATTCTTCATCATCGCCATCCGAGGATGAAGCATCTTCATCACTAGACTCCTTTTTTGGCTTTTAGAGCTAGTGACTTGTATTTCTCCTTCTTTTCTTTTAAAGCCTCAGAGTCTTTTGCCAATACTACCTCAAAGACTTTGAGGTTCCCAATGAGCTTGTCGAGAAAGAGGATTGTTAAATCCTTTGATTCTTCTATTGCCGCTACCTTCGGTCTCCATTTAGCCGGAAGTGCCCTTAAGAATTTCCTGACATGATTACGCTTGGAAAAAGTTTCATCAACTGCAATTAGTAAAGTAATAATAGTATTAAATTTAGCAAATGCATTATCAATACTTTCATCATCCGATATTGAGTATTGCTCATATTGTTGACCAGATAAATCGATTTTATTATTTTGCACTTGTTTGATTCCTTGATTAGTAATCACCAAACAATTCCAAATTCTTTAGCGGTTTTATGCATAAAAATTCTTTCATATTCCTTTTTAGGTAAGGCATTATATAAAACCATTTTTACCTCATTATTTTTAGAAAGCATTTTCTTATGTTCATCTTTTAAAACCGAGGACCCGACCTCATTTTTGTCGGTAGAGATACTCTCAAATACCGGCACATAATCCCCATCAACAATAATATTCCAAAGATCAATATCTTTAGATTTCACATATGTTTCAAATCTATTTTTCCAATATATGAAACCATTAGCTTCAAAGAGTGGTGGTCTTTGCAGAGATTGCCCTTCTTTGTAGTTTTCGAAATCCATTGTGAGTCCTAAACAGATCTTGTTGAGCTTGTTAGAAACTTTTTTTAACACCAAAGAGTATGCAAAATCTACTCTTTAATGCTTAGAAGAATGTATAAAGCAATGTAACAGTGAACTCTGTATAAACAGTAATAAGAACAATGATATAACCAAAACAATTCAATATTATTAAGCCAATAATACAAGTGATCTGAATATCACTAGGGTTTTACAACCTTGAATCTTAACTTAATACACATACATAACATCTAACCTAGGACCTCCTTTTATTGGCAGAAGGAGTCCTTTACAAGATAAGTATCAATATTCTAAACATGTACAATATTCGTATAAGTCTAACTATATAAGATATACACAAAATCTATTCTATACTTATCTCCTTACACGTCTTACAAACTTTCTTCTGGCAGTATAAACTCAGTTAGTACTGTTAGTTATATCTTCAGCAGTACACACTGTCAAGTGTTTAATTCCCAACATCCATTTGATCGAAAAAGTTTTAAAATACAATTTACTTAAAAACTTTTTATAAAACCTGCTCTTGATGCCAATTGTATAAAAATAGAAGGGGGTTGAATAGTTTTTACCGATTTAATTTTAGTTCAAAAACTTTAGATCGATAGTATGTGAAACCTTTGGACGTTGAGATATGGATAATGCAAGTTGCTTGAAAAGAAATAAATATGATGAAAGTAAAGAGATAAAGAGATAGAAGAGTGACACAATGGTTTATAGTGGTTCGGCTACAAGGACACCTTCCTTGCCCTACTCCTCTCCCCGAGTACCCAACTCGATAGTTCGTAAACACTATGTCAACAAGCTCCTTCAACCGATGGAGAAACTTCACAACGTCGCTTACACTTTTTCCGGTACAAAGCTAAATACCGAGTCCTTAGCACGGCGGACCAAACCAACACAACTAACACAACAACTTTGAGAATACAAGATGTATCAACAACAAGAGACAACTCAGTGGTCTTGAGGTGATGAGGAGTCCAAGCAACTTGAGGAGAAGAATGGCTCGTATGCTAGAAAGCGTGATCTCGTCTTGTAAGAAGAACCTTGAGAACACAAAAGAAACAAAGCTACAAGAATGATCTTTAGATCTGAGGTTAAAGAACTTATAATATAGAGAGAAGATATATCTAAGTAGGGTGAGAAACAAGGGAGAAATGGCTCACTATTTATAGGAAATTCTGAGCACTGTTCACCCGGATCCGGCGGATCCCTTCCCAAAGGGATCCGACAAGACCAAACCCAGGGATCCGGCAAGACCAAACCCAGGGATCCGGCTATCTGTTAGTACCAGTCTGGACTTTGGGATGCAATTTTGGGTTTTGGGTTATCGGTCAAGGTCCATGGGTCATGTGATGTCATGAATGATGTCAAAGACATCTTGGGTCATGGGTTATGGACTTTGGGTCATGGGTCATGGGTTTTACCCATTATGAAGTCATGCATGATGTCATGCAATGGTGCATGGGTTATGGATCAAGCTCCATGGGTTATGGGTTATGTATTACCCAACTCTTTTTCATGCATTTCCTTTAATACAAGTAAGCATATTTGTATGTAAATGGTAAATGGTATGTCACGTTTAGATTTATACTTTTACATAATCTTATGTTTGTTATCGACAAAACTTAAAGAGATCGATAAATATTAATAAACCTTTTTACGGTTTATTTGTATTAACAGTATCTTTGCACTTGCTATATGCACTGTTGATCCCAGCTATGTACTTGATCGAATTCCCTTAGCTTGTAAAAGTTTAGTTATGCTAGATAAACTAACACAACTAGTTATAGAAACTGTGTTTAATTACTAAGGTTTATGCGGAATCTAAACAATAATATTAAAAAGAACAGAAATCACAATAGTAAACAAACCAACAGCTTCAATATATTAGTACGAATACTCTTAAAGTATTAGGGTTACAAAACCTTGAAGCAATGAATAATATGTATCGAACTCTATGCCCTAGATCCTCCTTTTATAGACTAAGGAGTCCTAGTCGGCTTACAATTACTTTCTATACAAGATAAATCTTTAAAGAATCTTTTCTATATTTATCTAACCGACTATACAAGTTTATCTCATTAACAGCTTTAACTAAGACTCAACAGTCTTAGCCTTAACTCTAGCAGTAGTAATCTTGTAGTAGTTGAAACTCTGAACTAGCAGCATTAACCTTTAGTCTGGCAGCAGTAACTACTTAGTGTATTTTTTTGAAAGTCTTCAGCATCACCAGTAGTAGTAAAATACACCAGCAGTAGTAATATTCATACCAGCAGTAGAAACATACTTAGAGCATTTTCCTTTTAATCACCTGAGCAGTTGTAATCACATGAGCAGCTTTATCCATCTTGAGTAGTATTAACATCTTGGAAGCTTTAATTCCCAACAATCCTCCCCTAAACTTTATATTTTCATCTAAAATCATCAAGTTTCAATCAAAGCTTGAACAAACACTAGGAGGATGCTTCCAAACATATTAATTCTTCTTCTTTTCCTTGGGAGTGAGGATTCTCTCCATTTTCTTAAGGAGCTAATAAGTTGTTTCATCATAAGGAGAATCAAGTTGAAGTCTAATATTTCCATTCAGCATCTGATGAACAATGTCCTTCTGATATTGTAAAGGATAATCTTTCTCCACAAGTATATAAATTATTAGACCATGTTCATTCAGAACATGAACTCCAAAAGACTGATAGAGCTTCCAAGACAAAATTGTGTTATGTCTTAGACTTTTCCATTCATCATCCTCATGATGAGGTTCAAACATTACCTTCAAATATCCCCAAAAGACCCTATCTAAGATTCCTTCAGGCTTTTTAAGACCAAATTTATCCTTAAACAGCTTCCAAAGGGTCTCCAAATCCTCTCTATCAAAATGATGCAACATCTGTGGAAAACTAATAAATCTTAGAGAACTTCCATCAACTCTTTTAATATCCCACCATGTTGTCTTTCCATGGAATCCTGAAGTCTAACAAATAATTGGAACTTTGATTTTTAGAGGAACAGCATTAATAACCTCTTCTTCATTAACTTTTGCAAGTTCTGTAAGTGCTTGCATTTTTGTTGTATCATCTTCAACTTCAGCTTCTTGCTCTGGCTCTTGCTCCTCTAGCTCATTAACTTGCTCTTGCTCTTGCTCTTGCTCTGGTTCTGCTATAGGTTCATCTGCCTTTTGCTTTTTAACAATTTCAGGTTCTAACAAATCACCTGCTCTCTTAGAAATAGAGCTTTCTTGTACTCTTTCCACCACCACCTCTAACTCCATAGGTACAAAGTTACTTATCAGTCTTTCTGCATTCTCATAAAGTTTTTGAATCTTTCCATCATCAAAATGAGTTAGAACATTCAGTTTCCAGCCCTTCATGTTCTTCAGATAAGTGCTCATAACCTTTCTTCTTTGAGCTCTGGTGGGTGGTTTATTCTTCTTAGCCTCTAATCTTTGTGCAGCTTAAAAAAAAATTTTTCTGTTCAAAGAACTCTTTTAGCATCCTGGCCCTTTCATCAATGGAATACTATACTTGCTATTCTTTTTGAAGCTTTTGAGCAAGCTCCCAATCAGCATCACATTGGGATCTTTCATCATCCCATTCAGTTACCAATGCTAATCTTTTAGCTTCTTTTTCAGCTGCAATTCTTCTTTTCTCTTCAACAATCTTATTCTCTTCAGCAAACTCCGCAGCTAAAGCTTATGCAACCTCTGCATCATGTTTCATTTGTGCTGCTCTTGATAGTGGTTTCACCATAGGCTCTTCAATTAAAATTGCCTTGCCTTTGCCCTGTGGTGATGGTTGTGAAGCTTTTGTTGTTGTGTTGTTGTTGAAGATGGTTCTCTAATAATAACACCTTTGACTGGTGGTTTTGACTTCTTTAACTCAATCATAGCTTGAGCCAAAACAGTCTCATCATCCATAACATCTTCACTAGCATCAGTAGAAATAGTATCTTTGACAGCAGTAGTAATCTGTGGCTCAGCAGTAGAA